>UCOL01004931.1:0-13064 GCA_900474335.1 Ormyrus nitidulus
GGGGGGGGGGGGGGGGGGGGGGACAGCAGCGAGCGAGGCCCTTGGATTGAAAAACCGCGTCGAGACCACTTTATTTCCCGAGGGAGACAGCAGCGCCGCGCGGCAGGAGCTCGCAACTCCACCTAGTCATTTTTTCGTTAGCCAATGATGTCATACATTAAATATCAATTATCCGGCCGGGCCGCTTGTTGCGAGCGCAAGAAAACCAGTGCTCCGGCGTGCGTGCGTAATGCAGTTGCCGAGAGAAGATTCTCCGACGACGTCGACGACGACGAGTAAAAATACGGAAACATTTTCTACAAAACGATCCCTTCGGCGCTGAAAAAAGGATATTCGCCGAAGGTGAAACGAAATTACCGATCTATCCGCGGCAATGATCCCCCAAAGTTTCCCTGAATCCGCATCGCCGGTCGAACAATCAAACGCTGTACATCCCACGCGGTAGCCAATATCCTAAACGGATAATTAGAATAAACGCTCGGCCTAGGAAGCCGCTCATCTTCGGCCCGACAAGCGGCAATCCCCCGAGCGCGGAATGCTCTCGAGCCGTATCGGACGTGTGCGTGCCAGCGAAAGATGGCATAACTCACCGCGACGCAGCGGCCGCTTCGTCGTTTCGTCGAAAAGGCGATCGCGCGCGCCACCGTCTTCTCCAAAATACCCCGGCATTAAGGCCTCTTCCCTTCCCCGAGAGCGGATAAAAGCGAAGGTCGTAATAATATTGCCCGGGACGCGCTCTTTTAATTCGAAAGGGCCACTTCGGAGCGTTTACTCGCAACGTGTCTTTATTTATTTAAAAACTTTTATTAAGGCCGATGCACTCGGAGGGGGGGGGGGGGAGAGGGCGAGTCGAGTCCGAAGCCGGTCATTTCTGAGGCTCGCGCTCGCATTTAGATGAGTTTTTAATTTAGTGCGACGCCACGGCTATTTGGGAGGGAGTAGCTATAACGAGCGCCGGGAGAAGCTGAACGCCGAGAGGCCACGCCGCAGCTATGAATAACATTATACGAGCTGCTGCTGCTGCCGCTGCCGCTGCCGTTGTGCTCCTGCGAAGGTAGAACCCTCCTGCACTAAGATCCGTTTTACCCTTTTTTTCATTTCGTCATTGCCCTTGCTTTTTCGCTCGTTTTGGAAGCGGATTTCTTGCTCCTTTTGCAAGGGCAACTGCATTTTTTATGCTAAGTTCATAAATTTGAATTGCCGAGCTGCTGCATTTTCATAATTAAGAAAACTAGTTTACTTTTAATAATAAACCGCGCTTCCATTGCGCGAGCAGTTCGAACAAAGGAACCTGAAATTAATTACCTGTTTCATTAAAGAAATTAATAATGGCCATTTTATAAAGTTCATATTAAAACACACGTTTTACGTTTAAATTTCGCTAAACGCGATAAAATCATCTAAAAAGTATTGTTCCATTCCCATTACTCATTCGAAAGTTATGCCGCGCGTTAAACCAGAACCGCAACGATGACAAATGAGCATATACAAATTCAATTTTAAATTAGATTAAAAGAAACAAAAGCACTTCTTAATAAAGTCTCCTCCCCTAAGCCGAGCCCGGCGAATGTATCATGAGCAGGAATGCGTCAAGCCGTACAGCGGCGTGTGTATAATCCGCGCGCGGCAACGTATCGCCGAAACGGAGATTCATAAAGAAAAAAAACCTGCCGCTCGTGGGCGGGGAATTCATCGTCTAGACTATTTAAAAAGGGGAGGTTCCTTTGTGTTCGTTGTTTTTTTTTTTTTTGGTTTTTTTTTTCGCGAGGAACCTCGCATGCGTGTGCGCTTCCCTTTTCGCAAGGCCAGCAAAAGAAGCAGAGACAGAAAGAGAGAGAGGGAGCATCGGGGAATGCAAAAGTCAGAAGGTCCGCTCTCGTTCGTTTGTTGATTATCAATGGGATAAATCATATATATGGGAGCGGGCATTAATGAAATTCGGCTTCGTTTTAGACCGCGCGCCCGGTTCTCTCTCCCCCTCTTTCTCTCTTTTTTTTTCATTCGACCGGTTGATAATATATGTTTGTGGATATTGGAATGAGAAAATTTATGTATTTGCACAAAGCTCGGGGCGCATTTTATGCGTGACTCAACATTGTGGGTGGGTTTTTGTGTTGCCGCGCGCGACTTTCGTTTTGCGATATTCTATTTTATACGCCCGGGACGCGTTGCTTTACATTTTGCGCTTGGTATATAATTTCGCTGATATATGCGACGTTTATGATTTCATGTGAACGTTATTGTATGGAGAATATTTGAATAATCCATAATTACATAAAAAGTGCTCATTGGTGGCCAATGAATATGTAAATTTGGCTAAATCTTCTCCGAAACTTTATTTACTGCAGACTTGTACAATAGTTTTGAGAAATATTACTGTCAAACTTGTAAGTAAATGGCCAGTTTTGACAATTTCAAAACTGAATAAAATTTGGGTTATTGAAACTCGATTTCGTACGAGCTTCGCTATTAACAATGTAAATAATAATTTATTGCCACGTTGCCATACGAACTGGGTCAATTAACCAGAAATAGCTGTTTAAAATTCACAAGTATCGAACATTCGATTTGTTAAGGTTATATATAATAGTTAGCGCAATTTGGTTTTCGACGTTTACAATTATCCTCGACAAAATAAAACTTAGTGAACGGTAATTAATTGTTTAAAATATTGTCTGCGATTTTTGAAGACTGTTTCTTCATTTAAATCAGCTGTTAAATAAACACTGGATTAACTCAATTTGGAGCTTATACCGTTTGAACAAACATGCACTGATGGTCCGTAAATAGTAAACAGAATTTTGGTATCAACTGCCCGGTGTGTTTCGCTTTAGTTTATTTGTCCGTGCACTTCTGGAAATCGTAAAAATTCTTTACAATCAATTTCACAAATATTGGATGTATTTGAAATTCAAGCTTATGGTGCCGCACGTATCTCGCTCATAAATATAATCTAGTAATTTTGAGCGCGAGGACAGTAACTGTTTTCGTTTCGCATAAACATTCGAAAATCCGCAAGATAAATAAGTTGCTTTAGTCGTCCGAAAATCTAAGAATTATTAGAATCATTATCGCTTGTCAGAGTCTAAAAGTTTAGTTCCGATTGTTAAGCAATTTGCCGTACGATAGACCAGCATAACTGCCTAGAAAAGCCATTTTAAAGGCGGTAAAAATCGAAGCAATTAAATCATCTAGTACGCCCTAAACACTTAAGCCTTCTCGCAGCGTCGACTTTCCGAGTAATTAAAAACTTTAGCGTCGAAGTTAAGAGGCCGTAAAATAGCCGTTCGAAAATGTTTCCAGGTCAAAAAGCTCGGGGCGGCCGAGAGCGAGTTTATATAGAGTCGTGACAAAAAATGCAAATACGCCGCGGCGGCGGCTTGCTTTCGAGCTCTCGGCGCGTGCGAAAGCGAGCCTCGTTTACCCCGCACGTGCGCGCGCCCTCGTCGGCTGGCTCCCGCATAAATCTGGGATTCGCGGCAAGAAAGCCCCGAGAGCGGAAGGAAAAAATCCAGCTCTCCCGATTCAGCTCCGTATATTTCATTCGCCCCGGGTGACTAATTGACTTTCTCATCCTGCTTTAATACCCAGGGCTCGCGCGGATGCTTTAATACCCCGGCGCCCGGTGACTAAAACCAACATTCGCCCGCCGGAACACGATAAGAACCGTCAAATGCATAATTACCGGACTGAAAAACTGCCGAGATTTCCAGGACTAATCGTACCTTTTTCCCTTTTGAATTCGCGCTTCGAATCAATTTGCGAATTTATACAAAGGTATTCATTTTATTTATCCGCGGATAAAAATATTCATTATAAAACTTGTAGATTATCGAATAATTATCAATATTATGTTACAGCTAAAAAAATCCACGTTCAGAACCTCGAGAGCAACCGCGCGCTTGAAATCCCAACCGCTCGAAATTACTCTCATTCTTCGAAATCACGTTCGCCGATACTCCGAAGGCAGTATCCTGTTCGCTCCTCGAGGAAAGCCGCGAAAGCTTCCCTCCGAGCGTTGTATTCTTCAGCGTAGCGGCAACTCGATGACTTGGGGTCCAGACGAGACCGGCGGGCCGTTATCACATCGGATTTCAGGGGGCGCGAGTTGTTTACTCGAAAATATCGCCGAGCGTATATTACGCGCCACCGGAGAGTCTGCGGGGCGTAATGGTCCCTCGCGCGTATACACACAGACGCCGGGCTCTCTGAGTTATCTCCCTCGCGGTGGGAGTAATGCCGAACCGGCTTTTAACAAGCGCGTCTATTATTCCGGCAGGCGCGCGCGGATGTCGGCTGCGCCGGACAATGGCCCGAACCGTTCCTTTTCAGCCGCGCGCTTCTATAATGCTCGACGCGTGTACGTACAAGCCGCGGAAGCGAGAGCGAGGATAGAAATGCGCGAATAGATAAGTGTGCTTTGCGGACGCTCGCCGGGCTGCAGATTTTCTTCGCGGACTTGGCTTTCTGAGGGGTGCCATTGTATTTTTTTGTTTTTTTTTTATTTTAGCCAATTATGATAAGTGAGTGTATATATACATTCGCGGGTTGAAAACTGAAAAATGGTAGGTTTGTTTCGATCGTGTTAATCAACATTAATGACACGGCTTATACATAAAGATGGCCTCGAATTTTAATGCTCAAATATGCGCACATGCGTTCAAGAGTTGAATGCTCATGTACGTGCAGAGAGTTGACAGTGAAATACAGGGAGACAAAAAGATGAGGTAGACTCAACTCTCTCTCTCTCTCTCTTTCTCTTTTGCAGAAAGATATACGGACACAAAGAGAGATAAAGCCGGCAGCGGTGCAGAATAGGCAGAGAAAGGCCAAGAGCGAGAACGAAAGGGAGAGAATTGACCAAAGCGGATTTATATATACGCGAGCGAATGTGCAATGCGTTCGCTCTCGCGTTTGTTAAAGCGGAGGAAATCGAAATATGTTTTCATTCAGGGACTAATGAGGGGATCTTTCGTTGACTTTGTATGGCGTCAGGCTTGAATCAGATTTATACGCCGTAGGAGGGTAAAGAAATAACGGAGATGCGCGCGTATTTTTGCGAGCGAAAAAGAGACGGAGAGAAAAGCGGAAAAGGGGATTATTTTTGTATAGCCACTTTTGATCTCTATTCCTCGTCGTATATCGCCACTGTTAATTAACTTCTCGATCCGTGATTTTCATTTAAATCGTCTCGATAAAACAATTGCGCTTTGCAGGGCTCGTCGATCGGCCTGCTTATTGTTAATAATTTATTTGACTTTACAATTAATTTTTGTTTTTCTTTTAAAAAAGTGATATTCGAATACGACTGAATGAAACTCGGGATGAAAAAGCCGGGAATATAATTTCGCGCTTTAATGAACCCCGCACTCGAGGTGGATTTCGTACGGAAAATATTGCCTTTTGTTTAAATATTCATGCAACGAGCCGATTCAGTGAAGGGAAAAATCGGTGCATATACTGCGGATGCATATTTTTACTGGGAACTTCACCTTATGGTCGAGTAGGATTTTTAATAATAAAAAGCATGTGCAAGAAGGGAAATTTAGTTCAATATCGGTATGAATAAAATTGATTTATTAAATCAGAAAAAAATATGTATTTTTATTCTGCAGTATTCGGAAAACTTGATTTTAAAGTGAATTTACATGGCACACAGACGTATTTATTCGCATACTCGCGGAGAAGCTTAATCCAATATTTAATTGTATTTTCTATTAAATCGACTGCAGTAAAAATTAAATTTTCATTTTATTGGAAATTTCAACGCTCAAATTTGTTCTCTTCAGTACTGTTTAATTTTTAAAAATACGCTTGAATTTATTTCAAACATTGACGAGCAAATATCAGATCCGAGTTATTCAATATCTTTAAATACTCATCTTTATCAAGCTTTATTCCCGTAGACAGCAAATAAGCGCAAAAACAAAAACAAAAAAAAAGATCCTAAAAGCTTAATCCTTTTTAGGGCGTGGTCGTTGCGAAGGGTATAAATTTTCTTAGCCGGAATCTCGAAGGTAAACATTCATAAAGAAAATTTATAATACTCCACTTGCTTTGCAGGGTTAGGCGCGATATTGCCCCTCTCCCCCTTTGGCTTTGCGATGTTGCTCTTCTCGAGAAGACGCCGGTGATTAAGCATGTCGTCTTCTTTTAAGTTTCGCGACACCCTCGCCGTACTTTCAAGTGCATAATCAATTTTTAAAATAAAGCGAAATATGCCGTATACACCTTCTGAATTTTAAATATAATGTTGCACATTGTTTTCACCGGAAAAACTTATTATCCATTATTTATCTCAGCTTTAATTTCCAGGAATATATAAAAATACAGAAATGACGCCAATTAAAGTAAAATAATACACGCTATTACATACTTCAAAGATTCCGGCGTACCCTCTCCAATTATCTCCTTAAATCAAACCCAATATACGAGGCCGCTATTAGTCTTTTTTAATAATGAATTATCGCTGAAAAATGTTAATGAGATTCACACTATATCTAACGAAATCAGGACTATGAGAACGCGCTACTGGGGTTTAGTGCGTTTCGTCGTTTGCATTCGTGAAGCATTTCCTGCAGATACGTTCAGCTTATAATGCACGACCGAAACATCTCGGCGGGGCCCCTTCGTTAGATCTGGAATGAGCAAGAAAAATTATTCAGTGCGCGTGCGTTTTAAAATCGAGATACGCTCGAAAATGTTCGGAGCCGTAGCCAGGCCATTAATTCATCATTCCCGAAACAATTATATTCTTCGAGATCTGAATTTCGTTAGCGAGTTAATGTATAGGTGGTGGGTACTTTAGTAAAATCTGATTTCCTTTCCTTGTTAATTAAGAATTTTGAAGCTCTCAATTTTTTTTTTTAGTCTACGAAAAATTTGAAGCGAGGTATGGTAATTAAATGAGAATGCAAGATTCAAACAAACTTTTAAAAACAATTCGAACATTATTACTTTACGCAATATTGATATAAATTTATCGAAATTATTTATTATTTATTGCTTTAATAAGATATTTATTGATATTGAAGTGCAAAAGTGAATGATTGAAAATCATATTTAGGTATTATTTTAGGGTATATATTTTATTATTGATCATAATTTTCGGTCGTAATTTATAGAATTATAACTTATTAATCTAATTATTTAATTCATTAATTTCCAATAAAACCTTATTTATTATTTGAATAATAACGTAAATTACTAACTATACTTTAGAAATCCTTGTATAAATTAATCATGCGCGCACAATAAGTGCGAAGTGAAAAGGATTAAAGTATTTTCAATATACTGTACGTTTAAGAAAATTGAAGAGGTTCCATTATTTCGATTTACCCGCAGAAAGTAACAGGATGCCCGATAAATCAGACGAGAGCCTACAAATTAACATGAGGCAAATAAATACAGCACGAGCTCGTTGTTACCACTCGTTACAATTACCGGCAATGAAGCAAAAAAGCCTCCCTTCTCCCAATAAATCACTTTGGAATCAAAGTTATCCTCATTATCTCCCACTCGTCGTATATCCGCCGAAAGAGCGCTCGGCCATTATTCCGCCCCTATCACTTTGCAACAATAAGCAAATTACTCCCTCTCTCCCCCTCCCCCTCTCCGAGTCTTTCGCCTCACGGCGACCGATAATAAATTCAACGCGCCACGCGCCTCGCATTAATCCCGCGAAAGATAATAAGTTTCCGCGTTCTCGGCGCTCGGCCGCCGCCGCCGCCGCCGCCACCGCGTCTTCATTCACCTCCCACGCGGAGCGATAGATGGATGGACGGAGATAGAAGCGAGCACATTGTGCGCTCCGCGAGCCGTGGAATCGGCGATCGATCTTCCGAAAATCACTGCGCCTGTCTCTCTCGCTCTCGAGCCGAGGAGAGTCGAGCGCTCTCGCCCATAGTTCCTATAACGAGTAGATTAGCCCCGAGCGCGTTACGGAAGCTAACGAGGATTAGTCTTCCTTTGTTATCTCGATTAATTTCGGCCGCTCTTCGATGCAGGTCCCGGAGTATATAGAAAGCGGCAGTGCAAGTTTATTTATGCTTTTATTTCCCGAGCTCGGTAATTATTACTCGAGGCAGGATTTCGAGTCGACTTATAACGATCGATAAGCAGATTTTAGCTGCTGCTTCGGATTGTTCGATCGCTGGCTCTTCTGAAATCTGAGCTCTATATAAAAGAGGATTTTAGGAAGACATTTGGTACATTTGATTTTAATATTGACTTTTATCTAATTGAATATTATTATGAAAGGAAAAAGTTTAGTTTCATCTAAAACTCACAATTTAAAAAAAGTTTCTAGTAACTAATTTACAACGTTTATAACGAAAGATTTTAGTTAAGCTTAGTACCACATAATTGAAATGTAAGGTAAAAAGCAAAAATAAGCTAATTAATTTACACTGACATTAATTAAATATAGTTTGTGCTACAAATTTTTCGAAAGTATATATATATAGCAACTAAAAATAGACTTCTCTTTTATTGGTCATAAATGAATGTCTAATAATATAATAACAATAATTTTGAAACTTTATATATTATCGTTAAAATCGGTAAAATTTTAACGCTGTCAAGTTCCATAACACGCGAATTTAATCATGAAAGTTTATAGTTAAATAAAAATTATAATACGCTGTCACTTTATTTTTTATGCGCACGTTGACATTTCTAAAACAATGTGCAACTGCATATCGTTTTGAAAATTAGCTTTTCTTTTGAAATAAAAATTATTAAGTTTCTACTTTTGAATATACATATATCTAAAAAGTACACATCAACTCTTTATATTTTTTAAAATTAGAATATTCTATTCTCAGTGCTGATTATAAATGGAGGTTCTTCTCGAGAACCTCAATTAATCATGGTGCCAAAGTCAATTAGCTATAATTGTCAGAATAATTACTTTGAAAACATATTCGTCTTAATTTGGAAAATAAATTTATCGATTCTCATTTAAATAAATTTAACTTGCCAGTTACAGTAATTTAATTCATTTGAACGGAAATTTAAACCCATCCATACGAGAAGGATTTTATTCCCTTACTTGGCAATTTGAATCAACAGTTTTTGCTTACTTTTACTGTAAGAGAATTGTAATAAATTGAATCCTTTTTCCCCTTATCACTTTTCAGTTTCTAATCAAGCGACTGAGCTATCTAGTACCGGTTGAAAAAACGCTGCGGCTAATTACACACGCACACCCGGGATTATCGTAAAATAACGCTCGTGCCAAAACAACTCAAGTTTTCGGCGACGATAATCTGGCAATTTTACGCCCGCCGCCGTAATACCGATCAGAGACTCTACTCCCTCTCTCTCTCTCTCTCTCTCTCGCTGTCAATTAACGTTCGCGCTCGTGAATTCTCCTTGAAACCATTTCGATCCGGATCAGGCGCACTGCCGTACGACTCCCCGCGGGCAGAGATAGAAAGCCGAAGGAGCCTGTGGACATTCGAATGACGCCTTGTTGAAAGGGGTCCCCTCAGATTAGCCTTCCCTCCCCCTCGATTTATTCAAATCCTTCGCCTCGATGTATATGGGAGGGATTACAAAAGCCCTTCGCGTGTCCCTCCTGTCAGCTCTCTCGGCGCGAGGCGGATAAAGAGAAACCATATTACGAGAGAGAGAGAGAGAGAGAGAGAGAGAGAGAGCCCACTATATACGTGTCGATCGGAGATAGTTGCCGATTCGCGGCTTATTCAAATCGATATCTAATCCGCGGGGATCGCGCATGCGCGCGGGCAAAGCTTTTTCAGGCCTTATAACCACTTGTCCTAACGGCCTCGCGAGCTTTCCTGTCTTTCGTGACGCTTATCCTGGGCGAGGATCGGACTTTTTAAAATATATAATACACCCACATCCTGCTTTACGCCGTTCCACCGCTTACATCACGAAAGCGGAATTCGTTCGTTCGGCTTAGCTGCTTTTTGCCTGCCAAGGTTAAGCATCTATAATTGTCAGGTGTCGGAATGAGTGACATTTGGAATAATTTCAAAATGTTTTGCTGAAAGTAAGGTCTTCTTTTATTTTTACGTATATTCTTGGTGTTTCTAATGTATTTGATAACTAATAACCGCTAAAATTGAACATTTATTTAGACATTAATAAAGTTATGCATAACGCTCATTTTCTTTGTTCAATTTTGCTTAACGATTACAGTATAAGACATCTTTTTCTTATGCTACTACCCAGCTTAATCAAATAACGCTTTTCGCTTTCGTAAACAACCCAATTAAAGTAGAAACTAGATTGCCTATCAATTCCCGCACGAACATTTCAGCTCAAGTTCATCGGTCATCGCACCAGAAAAGCATCTTAGCGCCGATTAAAGTGGAGCCACGCCGGGAACATAATACATCGAAAGGCCCCCATTCAGAGCACAATTAAAGTATAATGTCCAGTTTTAATTATCGCATTAACGTCAGATCCGCGGAGAGGAAAGATCGGTAAAGAGGAGGGCACAAAGGGGCCCCCCCGACTTTGATGCCCGCGGACACCATTATTATTACCCTCCGAAATGACACGCGGAAGAAGGAGGACAGGCGCCTATGGCTCGCGCTACGGGAATACCTCTCTCTCTCTCTCGTCACTCAACGAAAATTCACGCGGCGCGGCCGGCATCGCGTAACAAAGACGGGGCGTCGCGTCGGCGGCCTCGGCGAGTATCTCGCTTTGATCTCGTGCGCGGGTGCCTGTACGATCTCGCCGGCGGACGCCTCCAACCTGTCATTATTAGCCCGCCTCTCCGAAATTATCATTCGGAGAGCGGCCTTTTTAGTCCGCCGGTGTAATTGACGGCTCGTCAAGCGTCGACGGCCGCGAATAAAGGGGAGAGGGACGCGTGTATGTACGATTTTTTTTTTTTAATTCAACGCGGCGGAAAAGCGCCCGGGGATAACAGGATCGCGGGGACTAATTATGGGAATTTTCGGGGAGCCGAGATTTTTTTCGGGTTTTTGGGTGGAAAACTTGAGCAATTTTTTAGCGCTTCCGCCGGCGCGGAAAGTCATTACGCTTGAAAATGGGATTTCGCTGTGAGCTTGATTCATATTTAATAGCACTAAGCTGCGTTTTGCGAGCTCTCTACTGTTTGAATACATTTTAATGCTTATTATTTCGAGCGAAATTTTATGATTTCACTATAATTGAAAGCATTTGTAGTTGGATTGAAAGCATTGTCGAATAAATATTAATTTTCAGGTTTTGAGCACATATGCTGAAATTTCATCGCAAACTACGCTTTTATTTCCACCCGAAGCTTTTTTTTAAAAAAGAAATACTTTTGCATTTAATTTCCAGGTGTTTTTTTTAACCAATAATGGAAGGTATAATATTTCAGCTCGCCGTCAATGGACACAAGATTATTCAATATTTACCCAAAAACACATTAGGCATTTGCTGTTATTTCCTCTCAAAATAACTCTGAAAATGCGAGGAAAATCCTCGCGCCAGCGCCATTATTTCAGGAAGCACGCAGCCAAAAACTTCGGACGACATTGCAAAACCTATCGAAAAACCCCGTCGTCTCTCCCAGAATCGACAAACAAGTCCTCGGACGCTCGAAATGTTTATTCCCCAGAGCAGCCGCCGAGCGAAGTTGTCCGGCTCCCCGGGCCATTAACGCGGAACATGAGGCATTAGCGCTTGAGGGCCTCCGCAAACGCGTCCCCCGCGTCGATTTTCCTTATTTTCCAGCTGATTTATCCCCGGGCCATTGGGCACAACGATTTATAAAGGCCGCGGCGGCGGTGGCGGCGGCGGCGGCGGCGGCGGCTCTTCACATTAGCGCCCCTCGTAATTACAGCCGATGCTCTCGAGCGCAACAATGGCGTCGCGCACTCGTCGCCGTCGTCGTCGGGCGCTCGTATATTTTAATAAACGAGCCGCTGCAGCCCGCTGCAGTCCTCGGGCTCGCCGTCGGCGTCTGTGCGGCCTGTCCGGCTAATATCCGCTCGATTGTGATGCATCGACCTGTGGAGCAGAGAACGCCAGAGAGAGAGAGAGAGAGAGAGAGAGAGAGAGAGAGAGAGAGAGAGAGAGAGAGAGAGAGAGAGGGAGAGAGAGAGGTGCTTGATGTATATATCGGATTACTTAATGCAGAGCGAAGGGGTGGACGGCGGGAGGCTGGGAAGGAAAGCGGCATTAGCTGGGCGCACTACTGTTTAATGGGGATTGGCTAATCTGTGGATTTAGGGGCCTTATATACGCGGCCGACGGCCCTAATTAAACAAGCTTCCGTGCTCCGTGCGTGTGTGTGTGTGAGTGTGTCTGTTTGCAGCCACGGTCATGCGTTATCGTATTAACGCGGCGGGGGAGAGCCAGTCTCGCGAATTAGTATTCAAATCCTTGGCGATTTCGAATGGAAGGAGGGACAGTGTTAACGTTAATTGCGCGCCAAAGCGTGCACGTGTGTACGAGCGGCCACTGCGTCTGCTCCGGGAGGGGCGTAAAGGCGCGCGAAAGAAGGGGGAATGATAGTGACGAGTGACTGGGCCCCGCGTCGACTTTTTTCTTATGGATTATAAGCGCAGTGGAATTGTTTTAACGAAGGACGGTAGAGGTTGTCTTTTGCATACTAAATAAACGCCGCGATGCCATTGAAATTAATCGTTTTCTCGTTCGAGCCTCGCCTTCGGACGGGGAAAGCTTGTTAATCGCCGTCGCTGCAGCTGCTGAACGGTTTTTCCGTTCCCGTTTATGCGGACGACAGCGCGCTTGCTTTTGGCATCAATGCCGTCGAGAATTGATTAAAATTTTCTGGCCTTTAGTCGGAACTTAATGAAGCTAAGAAAATGGCTTAAGGGCTTTGCCGATGCTTTAGGATAAAATTATGCGCGACGATCGGCTTATTACACGGAGAGAAATTCTTTTCTAAAAATTACAAAAGTCTATTGTACTGTTTTGACAGACTGACTGTCATCGACAAATTACAATAGTTTCTTTTAAAAGTTACTGGCCGAATTAAATTTAAAAAAATTTTAATTTTATTTTCACGTTGGTATTTTCAGAATTATATTGTTGAAATTTATAAATACCACGTTTAATTTGAAAATAAT
>UCOL01004932.1:0-13063 GCA_900474335.1 Ormyrus nitidulus
GAGCTATCGTTATAACCTGTCTATAATTTTATTGACATAAACAAATAAAATAGCCCAGCGGTAAAGAGCTTGCCGAAAGAGCCGAAGGTCCTGGGTTCGAATACAGGTGCAGACAATTTTTTTTTTTTTTATTTTTATCGCTTTAATATGAATTTTTTATTAAATTTAGAAATAAAAGTTAATTGATTTTATTTTTCGTTCGTTGGGTCCATTTTTTTATTCGTTTTTCGCTTAAGGTGTCCGTTTTGCCCGGGTCTCCCCTTACTTATCATTATCGGCCGTCGGGCACTTTCCATCCTTATCATTAACGCTAATGGGTCTAACGTCGTTAGTATATAGCCTTGCGATTCTAATCAGGCGGGCAGGGGTACTTTACGATTTGCTCTACTTCATGCATCATTATCGTCGCGTTGACAACGTCATTATTAGTGTCAGGCCTGCCGCGCGGCTATAATTATATTACGCCGGAGATTTGCTCTCTCTCTGCTTCAACCGACTTGCGAGCCGGCGGATAACGTCGCGTCGCGCACTATCACTTTTCGAGCTTGACGTTCCAATTGCGGTCGGACTGCGCGCAACCCTCGCAACAACCGGCTCTTTGCCAGGGGTGAGCGAGTTTTTTTTTTTCTTCTTCGATCGACAGGTGCGAAAATAAGTATTTTCATTTGCCTTGGATATATTGTGGAATCGTTTAAAATTAGGTTGGGACTTTTTTGTTTACGTTGAAAGAGGTTGTATCTTGGTTCAATTTACTCTTCAACGACGCTATCTTTGGATTCATCTCTGCATGCGTAATTTTCTGTTTCGTCACGAGAATATGCGATATAGAGTCCTTTTCATTGTCGACGCTGTCATTGCCGTTATTGTTTGTAATATCAGCGTTTACACGATATTATTGAATGACCGAGCGGCACCGTTACTCGGCGAAACTGCGCGCGAAACGTTCTTTCTGTGCCGCTTCGTATTAATACACTTGCAATTATCGTTTTAAATGAAATTTATTCCGAAAAAAAATCTTCGCGCTATTATCTGCTGTAATAAGTAAACAGGCGCATTATTCATTTGCGATTTTTACGTCAACCCGGCGAGTTTGATTTATGCCAACTCGTTTGCAATAAGAACTAATAAGAGGATCGTATCCTCGGGTCACGAATTTCGATTAAGCTCTGGTTTTGTTTTTCGAAAGACTAATGAGCGTTGAGATGCCTTTTGCTATGATAAAAATTAATAATGGAAATTCGTGAAAAAGCTCTTACGTACGGGGTGAAAGTTCCCTTCACCGTTATTACGGACACGCCAAATCGCGCTTTCGCGGACATTTTTCCCGGCGAAAATGAACGCTTCAAGCCAATATTAATGCTCCTTATCGACCAATTGATTTATCTTACATCGAGCGAATAAACTCGATCGAAGGACCTTAAGTAAATCCCGCGAAGCTCCTTTCACGGCTGGCCCGTCTAAAACTCGAAAATTTTTCTGCTTCCAGATGGTCCTCGGGAAAAGTTCGCAGAGCTCTCCGATAAAGGTGAGTACGACGACGTCGCGCGCCAAGCATTTCCGCCGAGATACCACCACCACGCGGACGAGGATCTCCCTCGCTCATCGAGTGTTTCGGGACTCTCTCGTTCCTGGAATTTACGACTCCTGCAATTCTGGACGAGTCCGACGTGGGGAGAGAGAGAGAGAGGGAAAGAGGCTGGGGAGGAGACGCCCTGACATAAAGTATGACGCGCCGAGTAATTTTAATTACGCGATGCAGCAGCCTGAATTATTGCTGGCGCACTCTCGCGGAAGACATATTGGACTAATTCCCGTCATTTAGCCCGACACTTATTAAACCCGGAAACGTCGTCGGCCTTAATCCTCGGAGTATGCAAGGATAAGCCAAGCGAACTGGGAGGGGGAGGGAGGGAGGGGACAACCCCCCGGAGGAGGATGGAAAACGGGAAAATCACGTTCGAATAGTCGTAATGACCAAGTATTTCCGAGGCGCGGCTCGCGGCGGGCTGAGAGATATAAAAGCTTTTTCCCGTTGCGTGGACTTCCGAGACTTTTCCGCGCCTTGCGCGCGGATTAGCGTCCCTTTTTCTCCTTTTGTTCGGCGATGACGAAATGAACGGGCGGTGAGTGATGGGGCCTTATCTTGTTTACCGGGGGGCGGAAGGAATTGCGTTTTTCTTTATTATTTATTGCTTTTCGCTCGCCGGTTAACAATAAGTAATTAATGCACTCGTACATTTTTTTGCTATTCATTCACTTCCTTTTACAGATAATTCTTCTTTTGCGTCGTGCTTTTATCATTAGTTCGTTTTAGCCGTAAATGAACCTTTTTAAAAGATTTCGACTCTTGGAAAGCTCGCCTAATTATCGGACTCCGTGTATTTTGAGGTAAATAATTGGAATAAAAGCTCGCTGCCCTCCGCCACGAAGCTCACTTAAATAAAGCAGGTCAGCTGCATCGGAAAGCGGTAAGCTAATGCTACAAAATAAATTCGATTAAATTCTACTCCAGGTTATTTTTGCCGTTACTCCGAAACAAAGCGTAAATGTTTTATTAGATATAGTACACTGAATCCGGTCTTATTTTCGAATTGTCACTACAGTTATTCAGGCTCCTTTGATTGCAGAAATCAATACTTTTAAAATGCCGCGAATATTCCTTTCATCGCCCTTACACCTATTCCTACTGTCAAAAACACTTGAAGTCAGAACGCATCCAAATCGAAAGTTGGATGACAAAAAAATGTCCGTGGTCAAACCCCATCTTGAGCTCAACGCCCAAGCCAACATTGCCTTTCACGCCACTTGGACAAATCCAAATACATTGCCACGTGCTCTCACACACCCTCCAAATCCCTCATCCTCCCCGAAAGGATTGACAAAGATACCGTTCCTTCGGCAGCCGTTCCAAATCCGTCCCCGTTTTCTCTTCCGATTCTCTCCTCTTTGTCCCCCCGGTTTTTCACGTCGAAAATTCCGCACAAAGGGACAGCCCCGCGCGCGCGCCGTCCGCGACAATTGGCGTACAGTGTAGCCCTACATTTCCGCGTGCCTCTCGATTTTCAGGCTTCCCTTTGAATAAAAAAAAGAAAAAGGAACGAGCGCGCAACGGAAATCGAGGAGGGGAGAGTGTGTACGTTGCCGCGTCATAAAGGAGCCTCCGCCGAGTGCGTTTCCTGGCATGTGCGCCCTGCGGCCGCATTCCGCGACCGACATCTGCTCGAGGCGCACGTTCGCTGCTGTCTGCACGGGTAAGTTTTTCCGCGGCTCTTTGTTTACGCTGTGCTGCTCGGCCGTCTTGCCGGCGAGAAGATTGCCTCGGGGACACGCCGATGTTGGCTAGTTATCGGTCGGAGTAATCGAATCTTCCTCCTTTTCTCTCTCTCTCGCTTCGCCTCTCCCTCTTATTTGGTTAATGGAGGCGCAAACGCAAGCTAATGATTTTTACTGGGGAAGCTTGTGCGTCGCCGGGGATAAGTTGGTTCTTCTTGCGTTAATGGCGAGGAGATCGAATTGCCTGAATGCACTGTACAAATAAACTAGAACAGTCTTCAGGGCAGGGCGTTAGAACTTGTTTTGGGGTGGAACTTTTCTGGTGGAATACGCACAATCAGTCTACCAAAGTGAAAAGTCTCGTTGATCGATCAGCGTTAATTAATTGTATGATTAGATAATAAGTCAATTTGTAAGGTCGTTGCGAATGTTTATAAAAAACATGGCACAATTTACACAGATATTATACAGTTTTAAGTGGAACTTTTCTGGTGGAACGTAAATACTGACATTCTACCAAAATGAAAAGTATAAATGGACTAATTTCACGACAACTTGCAAAATAGTTGCTAATATGTATAAAAGTAGCAATGCACGAAATATAATAAGAGACATAGTTTTATCGCACGAGATTTCTTATCTGAAACCATGAATAATGCCAGATATGAAAACTATAAGCTAAATCACGGTTTTACACGTGGAAAAAGTGGTTAGCATGCATTGGTAAGTCATTAATATGAAAAAAAAAAATATATAGTCTGCACTTTCCATCAAGAATTTGACAGTATACGGTTTGTATCATTCACCTTGAAGTCGCGACAGTAGGCCTTTGAATAAAGGTTCATAAAACTAAATGAAAATGTATGGACATCACGTGTACTTATAATAAATTGAAGTAATTTATTTTGAATTTTATAATGAGTATTGACGTCAAGCGGAATTCTTCCATTAAATCCGCGTAGTCGGACGTATTTATTGCAGAAAAATATGTGCGCCTCGAGGTGTACACAATTTTTTAGTACTTCATTTTCGCGCACGTAATGTATATTTAAAACTAATGAAAACTTCTTTTTTTTTTTTTTTTAATACGAACAACTCGAGAACTGTGCTTTATTTCTCATTAAAATCACCTTCATCGTTCAAGTTTAATATGTAACATCCATTTACGCAACGGAATCCAGCGAAAATGATTCATTCCTTTTGAACTTTTAAGTGAATATATTTTAAATGCAGAACGAGGTAAGGCCAATTAATCTTCCGCGGCTCGAACGGCTCGCACACCACCGAAGTGTCCTGCGTAAATGAATCTTCGCTCCGATTCCGTAAATGCGCGCTCGACCGGCCTCAAGTAGGTCGTTCACTGATGCGAGCATGACGTCAAAAAACTTCATGCCGAGAGCTAATATTAGTAAAAAGTCGCGAAAATAGAATGTAATTGTCCTAAATGAATGACGAAACGCGACTCGCCGCTGAGATCAGAACGCTTATTTTTGCGCCTCGACTTTTTCCAGGCGTCGCGCACACTTGGCGTACAGCGATCGTTTAAATGCGAGAGTGCACAGTTGCTTTATTAGATTATTCCGGATATTCGAGTGACGCTGATTTGTTCCACGAAGTCGCTAAATCTGGACGCGTCATTTTTTACGCTTCTTACTGGCCATTGTTTACCCTCTTCTTTTGTATACCGATAAATTGTAGATTCACGATGCATATCTCGTGATGAACACGAAGCGAATGAATTTCACCTTCAAAGGTAAAGCGAACTATTCTATTTATATAAGATGAATGTTTGAATTGAACTTTCGAAGCATAAATTTATCGCGAAAGCTCTATAAATGGCAAATTGATGTAAAAAACGGCATTTAATTAAGGTCGAAGTAAACTTCAATTAGATCCTTTTGAAAATCTTTTATCATACAAATTTGGGTCAGCGAACAAACGGAATGAGCGATTTCAAAATTCGCGGGGAAACCTGCAATAAACAATTCTCATTACCGTTCCCAGTTAGAAATCCGGGCGAAGCGGCGCCGTTTTGAAAAGGCGGCAAGGCGCAAAATTCATAAAGGCATTGAAAGACCCGCACAGCAGAGAAAAATGGCCGGAGTAACATTGCCGCGGCGTGGCAGGAGGTAGGTGTAAAAGATATAATGCCGATTGCAAAGGTACGCCTAGTGCGAATACAGTGTATAGTTCAGTGCTTAGTGTACAGTGTAAGTAGTAACTTTGGCTGTCGCTGCGAGAACTGTGCACGTTATATATATATATATATGTATAAGCAAAGGCATCGGACCGAGACCGCGAGTATTTACGGTTTAATTTTTCAACGGTAATTGTAGTGTCATGGATGAATGGCTCCATAATAAATTGACCTGCCAAACTGGCTTCGAAAGTAAATTCAAACAATTATCGGTCTTATCGTGACTTTTTATTATATTCTCAAATTCTAAAAAGGGGCATGCCGGCAATGTTGTTCACCCGATACGTACCGTAACTTTATCTAAATGAAAAATCGACGCGAGCTCCTTTCGTTGCTCGATTGATGGCAATTCGGCGACGAATGCTAAAAATTTTCCCGCCGGCAATTATCACTATCTATCTTTTCGCTAAAGAATATATCGTAAAAAATAAAAAAGAGCTAAATTAATCTAAAACCGCGACCGCCATCCCATTTCCATTCCCATACCAATTGTCCCCGTTCTCATATCCTCATTACACCCGAGCGAAAAAACGCTTCCTCCACCTGCGCGAAAAACGCGCGCACCGACACCCCGACAATAGTCAGCCCTTGACGCATCAGGCGCCACGCGCGCCTCCCTTCCCGTCGTATTCCCACGCGCGCAATATGCCCCGATGCGATATACACAGTTTTTGATTTGCTCCTCTCGGATTTTTGCTTCTCGATATCCACTGCAGGCAGCCGCGAAAGCCGCACGCGGCGCGCGGTCGAGATCTCTCCTTTTCGAGAGCGCCGCGAGAGACCAGAGAGAGAGAGAGAGAGAGAGAGCACTCGAGAAGCCCGGGAACGCGGCGGCGGCGGCGGCGCAAATGAGCCGCGCGCAGTTTTTCCATGGGAATGACTTTTCTCGCCAAGTCCCAGTGGGCTCCTCTCCTCTGCCTCGACCGAGAGCTCGGCGCTCTCCCATGCGGGCCTTCCGTCGTCGCCGGGGATGGATGCCTATTGTCGTGGAACGCTTTTCGAAATCGAGTTTTCAGGACTGTTAGCCCCAATGAGGGTAATTAGTCATTTCTTCTCTCTGCGCGGGAGAACGTCGGCCGCGGCGAGTGATAATTAGTCTTTTTTTTTCTAGGATAACGACTTTTTTATTGGCCGCCGCGAGATGCAGGACGAGGTGGGAAGATCGACGGATCGACCTGTGTCCGTATATTGCTTTTTGTTCGCCGAGTAAAGTTCCTTGAACCGCGGGAAAACTGTGAAAAAATCCAGCTGCGGCGCGTTCGCAAAGATTACTTAAGTAATTAACGGTATATATAAGTAACTAAGCGATGTACTCTCCACTATCTAAAAGCTATCCGGCGGCATTAACTTCGGTAAACAGGCCTCGAACGAGGCCTATGGCTCTCGGCGCCTAAAAATAAACCATAAATAAGTAATCATCGGGCTCGGGCCAATATCCCCATATTTCCCCGGTGGTCGTTTACCCGTCGTTTTCCTCACCCCCCCCCCCCTCTTTTCCCGCGCGACGTCTGCTTATTTAGGCAGCCGGCTGATTTTTTCCTCGTCGGTTTTCCTGCCCGCTCGGCGCGCACTTGACGGTTCTTGAGTGCCGCGTCCGTCTCTCCCTCTTCCGGAATGTCTCTTTTCGTCGCGCTTCTCTCTCTCTCTCTCTCTCGCGCCTCAAATTACGCGCGTCACGCATGCGTGAGTCTATGCGGTTCGACGACCGGCAAACAAGGTTTTGTTATTGTCGGCGAAGGCAGAAGCGTATTCTCCTCTTCCTTTTTCTCCAGGTTATTACGAGCTCTGCCCCGTCCCTTTTCTGCTTGCAGCTAAAACCGCATATGTAATCGGGGAAAAAAGAGAGGCGACGTTCGGATAGGTGTGCGCACGACCGACTGGCGGACTCTCTCGAGGCGTACGAGGTATATATAAGCAGTTGCGGGGAGGGACGGAGTTTTAAAGAGCGAGCGGCCTAATGAACTCGTTAAATTAGGCGCGAAAGGAGAGAGGTTCGAGAACCGGTGGGCGTAGGATATGGTTATGGGTCGTATCGCGCGCTATTTTGAACGCTGCGCGATTTTTTATCGAAAAATATATAACACGCCGCGGCGCGAATGTCGAGGACGCCGCGAGGGAGCTTGCAGTTTCCGAGCTGATTTGGTTGTAGTTTGCAGGTTTCCGCGCTTCGGCGCGAATAGTGGAATAGAAAGAGATTACTCTATAATTATACCCCACTTAAACAGTTTCATTTACTGCGCGATTGTTGTTCATAAACAAGCGAACTCATATACAACAGATGATCCGCTGCTCTCTTCCTCCCGCGAATAATTAATTTTCAAGGTAAACAAACTGGTAATGCGATAGGTTTCTACGGCGCGATAGACACGGTAATTGGGCTGGCTTCAATTAATCACGCGCAAGAAAGCCGCCTGCAAAGATTCGACCTTACGAATTTCTATTATACATTAACCCCGGCGCGCCTCTCCCCACAAACATCCGGCTCGTTACAGATGCAGCGCAGATCCATAAATCACCGAGCCTAAATGCGCAGAAGCGCGTTTGTTTACACTCTGCAATCGATAAAGCAAATAAGCGAACCGCGCGAACGGAGCGATATCCCTTTACTTTGCAGTCTCGGCTCGGGGAAAAAAACTTTTCTGCGCGTCTGTCGGCGAGTTCTCTGATCGACACCTTCGGGGTCGGAAATCCAATGCTGGACGTGTCGCGCTGATTTGGTGGATTTATTTATGTGCGCACTGGGTACTTTTTTTTAAGTGTATCCGCTGATTCAGCGGGTCAACGACACACTCGCCCCCCCCCCTTTTTTTGGGGAATCGGGTGAAGAATTGAGGAATTTATCTTGCTTCACCTGTTTCTTGGCTGGCTTTTTATGGGCGGCCCATTTGTTCTCTGTATCTTAATGCTCGATGCTTTATCTTGAATTGATGCTTCTGTTAAGGAGCGCAATAAGAAGTCGAAATTTCCTCTTTAATAAGGATAACGGCGCGTCCTTTGGAAAGTTTGTTCGGATACGGTTCGTCATTTGTATCACTCTGAAGCCGAGCTCTGCGGCATTGAAGATAATGTTAACAGCTTTGCCTAAATTAGCCTTTGATAAATTACCGCGAATTCGGGCGATTTATTATTATTGAAGCAGTAATTTACAAACGAACAAATAAAGCGGAGCAAATATTCACCCGATTTCCCAACCCAATCCATTAACCCAAGCTGGTTAAAAAAAAAAAAAAAACTTCATCAACGTCGCTCGTCGAAAATCGATTTCTCCCTGTACATAATAGCCGAACCCCGCAAGAAAAAGAGATCGAACCTCCTCGCTCTTTATCGGCAATATCTGACCGACGCGAGAGAGGGGCCCCGCGTTTCGCATTAGCCACACTCGGGCAGCTCCGACGACCGACCCATAATCAGATACAATCATAATCGGTCCTTGGTTGCGTATTACGCGCGCGCAACTGGCGTCTGGCTCACGCGCCTCTCTCGATATATATATATATATATATATATATATGTGTGTGTGTGTGTGTGTGCGTATAAAATTCGCGCTCGTGCAGCGCGCGGCCACGTGACTCACGAGTACGGCACGCGTCCTTTTGCGGGTCACAAACAGGAAATACGTGGGCTAAGACACACAGTTTTCTAGACTTCGGAGAAGTTGCATCACGGGCGCCGCGAGGACGGAGCGGAGAGCCGCGCTAAACGCCGAGAGAGACGAGAGCGCGACTTTTGCGAGAGCTCGCTCGATCTCCGTTATTGGGTAATACGCGCCGAGCCGATGATGGATCAATTAGTGCCAGTGCGCGATTCGAGGACCGCTGGCGGGGGGAGGGCGAGGATCGTAGAAAGCTGGGGACGGGCGAAAGAAAGTGGAGCGGACTCGCGCGACTTGGAATATAGAATATTCGTTTTTTCTCATGACGTAAGAGCGGGAGCGCTTTTCGTCAGGAATGTTTTCGTCGCGGACTCGCCTTCGCGAGAGTCACGGTGTGCTTTTAGCGATAGTGATATCGTTTTATAAGGTTCGACTCGATTATCGGCGTCGAGCGTCTTGTCGCGGCTTTTCCGCGACTTTCCCGCCGACTCACGGCGCGTGTCAGCCCACAAGAAAGGAAGCCCTCCCCCGCCGCGTCGTCATCCATCGCGGCGTTCAACGGCGGCTCGGGGGTGCGAACTTTGCGGGGGATAAATAAACGGGCAACGTCCTGCATATCCCTTTTGTTCCCCGCCGCCTAATCAGTTGCGTCGTCATCGCGCGCCGCGGAAATTAGCACGAGCCGAAGGCAGGCTCGATATAAATAGCCGGGTTTCGCCGACTGGCCAGGGGAAAAGTAGCTGGTGGTCGGAGCGGACGAACGGAAGATCGAAGAGATCGGAAAATGAAATTTGGAGTGCCTGATAGGGGCGGGATGGAAGATTGAGGGGAGTAGGCTTTTTCAGGTTTTTAATGTGCGGGGAAAGAGCTGTTGCGTGGACTTTTTCTTGTGTGATTTAATTTTTTTGGCCAAGGATATATTTCTTTCAAAGTAGAAAACCTAATTCCAAAAATTGTTTACAACCACTTGGAACAAAGCGAACCTCGACAAGTTTTCAAGTTCAAAACAACGCCATGTATAAAACAGTTCAATAAAACCCTTATTAGACAACATTTTTTACAACAAACCCACCAAAATACCGGCCGAAAAATCAAAAGTCAGCTCTCCTCGAGCCAAAAAAAGAAAAAAAAAGGCCGTGCCCGTTAACAGTAAATCCCCGCGGCTCCTGCAAAGTGTATACTAAAGCAGATCTCGCGTTGCGGAAGCTCGGCCCTGCCTGCGTGCATGCAAACGAATCCCGGCGCGCGATGCAGGCGTACATAACGTTCCGCGAAAGGAATCGGTCAATGACGTCAGTGGTAGGCTCGGGTTGACGTCGTCCGACTGGAACGCCAGCCGCTAATCAAGTTCTCTCTCTCTCTCTCTCTCGTACCTGCTCTTTTTTCTCCGGCCGCCGGTCTATTATGCTTTTTAATTGCTTTCGAAAGCCGGGGGGATTGTCGCAAGAAGGCAATTGGCCTGGCCGATTTTTTGCCCGTGATTCATGCCGTTACGGCCGCGGCGCGGCGCGGCGTCCGCGCATAAACGGCCGATCGACTCTACGCGCTTTGATAATAGGAAATTTTTTGCCATTTCGAGAAAAATAAATTGCTTACGACTTTCCCCTCGTAAAACTGTTCGAAGAGGCTCCCGGGCGCGGCTCGGTAACCTCGGAGGACTCGGGAAGGGAGAGAAGAGTGTAAACAAACGTCGCCGCCAGCCTGGATGTCCTGTTTTTTTCAGTGCCTTGGGCAGGCTGGAAAATTCTCTTTCGAGAGCCTTAAAAAATATTGTACGCAAAATTGTTTTTCGAGCATTATTGCTGATATTGTAAATTGCGCAGAATTAAAATCATCCGTAAACCACAAAATTACAAGTATTTAATAAAATAAAACGATTGTATGATTTTATAATTGCTACGATTAAAAATTAAGACCACAAGATGATATTTAAGTGTCGCGGAAAAGCGTCCTCTCCATGAGGCCCCATATATTTTTGGGTGTAAAATACACCCTCGCAAACAGGTAAACACGTGGCTGAAAGCGGAAGGGAGAAAGCATCTTCTCTATAGATTGATCGCCAATTAGTCATCCGCGAAGTAACATCATTAGTAAAAATACATATTGTAATTTAATATAATTAAAAATAAAAAGTAAGAACTAAATTTATAATAGATGCATGTATTTAATATCATTTTCTGGTTTCCCCTCGAATTCGATCCACCAGTCTATTCGGGGCCGAGAGAAGAATTCAAGTCAACGAGGTGTCGAATAAACGTCCATCAGACATAAAAACTCGTTAACTAGGATTCGAGCCGTTTGGCCTTTGTAAAAGAGTTTGCGTTTGTGCTTTTTCGCGAGGAGCCCAACTTTTCTTCGCGACGTTTCATTAGTTTTTCGAGAGGTTCTTTTTTTTTTACGCCGCCGAAACGCGCGAACGGCGCTCTCGCAATCGGTGTATCCTTCGGAAATCCCGTCAAAGTTTATCAACGGCCTTCCAGGAAGTTTCATACCTGTCAGTCTTAAATTTAGAAGCGAAAGTGTTTTTCGTCGCCGAGAAACTCTTACCGGCAGTCGGAAGCAATATTTGCCGAAAGACGCCTCGCGCCTCCCAACGGAAACAATACACACCGCTCGGAATAAAAACTCCTCGCACCTCCGAGTGCAGCATAGCGGAGACCTTCGAAAAAGGAGCAGGACGACGCATCGAAAAAAAAAAAGGACTAATCCCGCAGCGGCGGCGGCACGCGAGCGAGGGCTCCAGTCTCCCGATCATCCGATCAGGCAGACCGATCATTACCACTCCTCCCGGGCCGACGTTTCGAAAAGTGTTAAAAGGCACCTCGGCGCCAGTTCGGGAATCGTTATAATGGGCCCGCGTTCTTTCACTTTCCTCGGCGGGCGCCCCCCTTCGTTTCTTTTTTCTTTTTTCTTTTTTGCGCAAAAGAACAGCGGCCCCGGGACTGTATGCATAGGAAAGAGGCCCCGATCGGGTCGTCCGGGTTTCGGGAACGGCGCCTTTTGTGCGCGCCGAATCCGCTTTGTAATTTTCGGAGAGCGGCCGCTCTTCTTTTCTCGGGACGTATATGTATGCGGCCTTCGGTAACCGAGTGGAGGTGAAGGCGAGCTGATTAGTCGAGAGAGGTGAGTTTGGCCGTTGCGAGAGGTTGATCGAACGATCGAATCGATTGTTTATTTGCCGCCTTGGAAATAATAAAGGATTAATATATCGTTTCGGTCGCTGCAATCGGCAATGATTTTATTATCGAGTAAATGGTGAGTGTAGGTTTTTAAAACTGTCGAATTATCTTGAGAGATTCGTATCACTTTCGCTTGTCTTTGAAAAAAAAAAAAAAAAAAAAAAAAAAACACGAGAGGTTCGGGTATATACCTGCGAATTTCTAAAGGATTTAATGGGATTATTTATAGAAAATTCCTTGAAACGGTTCTTTTCGGCCGCCACACTTCGAAGCCTTTGATCGCTTATCCTCATTACAAACGCTTAGGAAACTAATAGCCCACTCGAGCGAGCGTTTATTTTCGGGCAAGAAAATAGCGCCCCGACCGAGTCTCTCCGAAGCTCTCTCTCAAAATTTCATCAAGCGTCTCCTTTGCTCGAATAAAAAAAAACTCCCTTTCAGCTCGAAAACCGAAGAGAGAGAGAGAGAGAGAGAGCATCGAATCTGCATCGTCGAGAGCTCCGCGCGCCGCTTAATTATTCAGCCCTCGACTTCGGCGCTCTTCGACTTCGTCCCTCGTCGAAGAGAGAAAGAGAGAGAGAGAGAGAGAGAGAGAGAGAGAGGTTCCAATTGCTTTCGAATGCGAGTCTCGGGTAATGCGAATGCAGTCGGCGACTTCCGCTGTGAGTGATTCCTCAAAGGAAATGGACAGTTCCCCTCTCTCTCTCTCCCTCTCTCCTTTGGTCGTTAAGCTCCGAGGAGCGCCGTTTCCTCTTTCTCTCTCTCGGAGCTCAATTTTACAGTTATGTTCGGCAAAAAGTGTACGTATACGCAGAGGAAGGG
>UCOL01004933.1:0-13066 GCA_900474335.1 Ormyrus nitidulus
CTCTCTCTCTCTCTCTCGCTCTCTCTCGCTCTCTGTGTGCGTGCGTCTTACTCGTATAAAGTTTACGAGTGAGTAGCGCGAGCGCGGATCCATTGCAGTTGGATTACTCCGTCTTTTGCGCTGCTACGAGTATTACGTACATGCAGCGATCCCCGAGTTCCTTTTTCTTTCTCTCTCCCGGAGCCGCTCCCGCGCCTTTCCCTTCCATTACGTGGCTTTCCGCCTTTTTTTCTCTCTTTTCGCCCTTGGGATTCAAGAGTGCTGTAAGTGCGCCGCTCACGTAACCTGCTTGAAGTGTTGTAAGAAAAATGGCTCAGATGTGTCATTAAATATTATCGATCACCGGGCAAAAACGTTTGGTAATTTTAGGTTTTATTGAGCTCTTCGATGGTTTAGAAAATCCTGGAGGCTTCCCTCATTTTTAGGCGACAATTTTAGATATATTTTAGATCGTTTAGATAGGTTTTGAACCCAAAATTGCAATGCAGCTTGTTGTATTATTAATTGTATTAATGAATTCTAATTAGGACTCATGTTGATGCTGCCCAATTACATTCCAACGCATAACTGCAGTGGCCATTTGTACATTTTACAGTTAATTTGTTTATTTACGTTCATTTTGATGTGCCAACATTTAATATATTTATATATATGTAGGTTTTAGAAAATAGAACAGTTATAAATAGAACAAGCAACAATTAATAATAAATCAAAAAACCATTATAAAAGTATAATTATAATACAAGACAAAGGATTTTGACTAGAACTTTACAGTATAAAGTATAGTTTTTATTGATTTTCTAACTGTGCAATGACCTCCTATAAAATACTTAATGCAATGTCCTCATTTATATCGCTCATAAATTTTGCATATGAATTCACACATAGCTGTGTACAGTAAGAGTTTATGAGGCGACGTTGTTTTCATGAACTGCCTTGCATCAATTTAAATCAGCAAACTCAAAATTTGTTTTCTTAATAAAACACTGTTGACAGCAAGCTGAAATGTCTGATTTATTTATATCACTGTTTTATTAATTTAACTGTGTTAAGTTTTCTTGATAGTAAAATAAATACTTAAACGTTTTTTTAAATATTTTATTTTTAGAATAAAGCATTGAAAATTTTTTATACTTTTTACTAATCAAACATCTTCAAAGTAGTATGACTGATTATACATGTATATTCGAAGTCGAAACACGTTTAAAAATTTCTGGCAAAAATAAGATAACTTATACATCGTTTGCTTTAACTTCGTGGTATTAAATCTTTTTTAATAGCCAAATTTAGAAAATTTGTTAAAATTATTTATTAAATTTATCATTCTCAAGTAAAAAATTAACGAATTAAGCCAGTACGAATGCTTTATTTCATTCATATACTACTATTGTCTTCAGAAATCAATGCTTGTACAAGGAGTTGAATGGAACCGTATTATTACTCTATCAGCAGCCGGTGCAAATGAATCCCCAACCAAGTTCAATAACTCACGGAATCACTTCATCGGAAGCGCTTATTGAAAGTATTTATAAATACAATAATAGTTTTACAGCCAGCCATCAAAATCGAATTTTACCTCTTAAAGCAGAGCCCGTAAAATTCTTGTTGCTCCGATTTCTTGTCGTGCCGCCAGTAGTTTGGCTCGCGTCTCCCAACATATGGCTTCGTATAAATTAACGATCTCGGGCAGCGAGCTAAAGAGGGCCCTGGCAAAGGAGCTTTGAAATAGCCACTTCATTAAATTCGTCTTTAGTGACTGTAAAATCAAGAGCTGCCGCTGCTGCTGCCGCCGCCGTAGTCCTCGCCCGGATAATCGGAAGCCCATTAAACGATTTCATTCTCGCGATGGCTAGAAGCTCGCGTCTGAGCATTAGCCGCAAACGCTGAGCCGCTCGTAAACGCGATATGGAAATGAGCGGAAGCTGAGCCCGAGAGCGGCTGGCAAGTCGAAAAGAAGCTCGACCGGAGAGAAAGAGCGAGGGAAGACAAAAAAGGTCGTAAGTTCTCGTGTCTGAGCGAAAATACCAAGTAATTGCTCGACTTCGTATTATGGAAGGAAGCTTCGGGGAACAATAAAACTTTAAGCCTTCAGTATCTAATTTATTTCTGGCATAAAGCTTTACAATTTATACTTTCCTACTTGAATCCGGGAGAAAATTTACAAAAGTTGCTCGGATGTTTTTGCGGCGGGAAATTTACTCGCTAATGCAAAAGTAAACGGGAAGATTTTAAAAGCTGGATTATAAATCAGTTGAAAAAGTACCATCTTTCTCGGTGACGCAGTATAAAACATTCGTGCATATATACTAATAAAGTTAAAAACAAATTTATTTTTGGCTGTTACATATTTCATAAAATGAAGAAGAATTAGTGATATATTTATTCAAATGCTATAAATACCACTCGCATCCCAGAAGTTAAAATCAGCTTTTCCTGTTCTGTTTGAGTTTCATATGTATAAAATGTATTACTATCTTGAAGCATAAATGCATTTAATAAACAATTTCCATCTTCATTAAAGCTGTATGTGGCAAATATTTATTCATGAAATTTCAATGAAACGCAAAGCACAACAGTTGAATATTCTCGCTCTTTTTATTGCTTGCTATTTTTTTTTTTTTTTAAATAAATATAATTTTAAATCAATATTGATAACTTTTTATTACCACTCTTATATATTGTTTTTATTATATATTTTCCAGCTTTTCAACAGCCCTCACAACTGAAATTTCGCGGTGCAATTTAAATGCTGCTGTGCCCACATTAAAATCACGTAAAGGATTGAAATTCTTTTGAAACCCGCATCACTTTTAATACATATTCATCGTGTAAATAATGCAGCCCAGCGTAACGCCGCGTCGAAACCGGGGCTTCAATTAAAAATTTTTCTTTAACACGAACGCGGAACATCTGAATTTAAAATTTTTTCTGCTACTTTGACGCATAAAACGTAACTGAATTTGGCATTTCGGAAAATAAGACTTAATCGGAGAAAAGGAGCGAGTGCTTAGAATCGCGTACATCTACTTATTGCACGTTGAAGGGGACGCAAATAGAGAGCGCCGTAAGGCTCGAGATTTTACCTTACCGCAAAATCGAGTTACGAGTACCAACTCACGTATTATACGCGAAATATACTTGCAGTCTATTAAACGGAAATGTCTCTCGCAAGTTTGCATACTAATGCGCGTCGAGATTAAAATTGCGCCCAAGGCTGGATGGGAGGGGAGGGGGTGGCTTCAAGACTTTGCCAGCGGTATAAAAGCACCGTAGTAATTCTCTTTAAATTATTAAAGTCTTTATTCATCAACAGTAATGTGACTACTTTTATTGCTTTTGACATTTATGGTATTAAGTACCAAACTCTTTCCCCCTTTCTTCTTTTTATAGAGAGATTTATCTTGAGAGCTGCTTTTTAAAATTGAATTAGAAAGGGCAGTCGTAATTATGTTAGAGAGAGGCTTCGAGCGGGACATTAAAGTAAATTTTAATTATTTCTTCAATAATGTTTTCGAAATAATAAAAGTTTATAACGTTGTATAAAGTTTTATGAATACAAAATAACTTTCTGTTTATTAATTATATTATTTTATTGCGCGACGACTTTTATTTCAGAAAAAGAAAAATTGTATTTCAGTTTCTTTTTAAAATAGTAATCGTGTACTGTTTAATTGTATTTTCCGCACACAGTAATGCACAATAAAAAAGTGGAAACATGTCATGTCAATACATCACATGAAGTAATGAAACCTACAATTGTTACCAAGATAAAAGATTGAATGTACATTTATAACATGCACATATACTCCTATATTTCGATATTCCGTATTTGTTATTTTCAGCTCTTAATTAAACTTTTCGAAATTGATGCTTTTTACTCGACACAAAGTAAATTTTCAATAAACTTTGTCAAAGCACTAAGAATATTGAAAATGTAAAAGTGCATTAAGTAAACTAATAAATTAACTTATTGAACTTGAAACACTTAATTCGAAAGCAAATTAAATGAATACTAACTCGCTTTCATAGAAAGACACTATTCTTTGCAAAATAATTAAAACTACATTTTAATGATTGTAATTTAAACCTTTTCCTGATACTCCAACCCCGGTGTTCGAAAAAAAAAATGTAATTAAAACGCGGGAAATTCCTCGTTACAAGAAAAATCAGACAAAGCAAAGTGTAGCGCTCGACGAATAAAAATCTCCACCCTTTGCGAAAAAGGTGGCACTGGCAGACTCACCGTTCGGTTGCCGAGATTCTTTACTCTGCAGACGAGATGCACCGTCTTGCCGACGAGGCCCGTTACATTTGCCGAACCGGTCGTGTCGAAGTGCGGTCCTGTCTCCGGTGTCGGCCATTCTTGCAGGTAGTCCGATTTGAACTGACGATAGGTTTCCGCCGTCCCCTCTGAAATGCATACGTGGCCCAATTAATAGTGCACTTTCGACATATCCTCGAGAATTTTATGATTTTCAAAAGCGTGCTGGGAAATTTGAACTTTGTGGATAATGGTGTAATGGAAAACTGGTCGAGGTGAACTTGGGAAAAAGATTCTTTAAATATGATACTAATTGGAAAATGGAGCAAATAAAATAGAATTGTATTCTATTACATATCCTGATTTTTTTTAATTAATTATTTTAATTATTTTAAAATAGGAGATTTTTAAAAAAAATTCGAGTATTCTCATATCTGAAACTTTTATTTTTTCGCAACAGTTTTTTCTGCGATCTGAACCGAGTTAAAATTTAATGGATTTTAATAGAATTAAAAGGATATTAAATTTTGGGAAATAATCTTATTGTCAAATATTTTATTTTTAATTAAATAATAGCTATTAGATACACAATTCATCATGCTTTGTTTAATGTTTAATTAGTCAATATTATATAGAACTAACAACTTTCTTAATTGTCTGCTACTTTCGAAATAGATAGTTTACGTTATATTAGATGCGCTGTGAATCATAAATCAGTGTCAGGGCAGCTCAACGATCCAAAGTTTACACATTCATACAATATTTCCTTGCTAACACAGTTAGGGGAGTGTCTAATAAATAAGCCTAAGATATAACGCTCTGAATTATCTTCTTCAAAACAAAAACCTGTATAACAAAAATAATAATTTGTAAAATATTGAATAGATTAAGATTAACCACTATTTAGCAACAATTTGAATTGAAAACGAAAAGTGCGAAACTACCTGATAAACCATTTCCGAGAATCAGTAGATTATATAAATTTTGAAAAATGTACCTGAGCAATATATTTTCTTAAAAATGCAACCATTCTTCGCGTGTATATTCCCCCCCGATGCAAAGAATGAAATCGCCGATGCGAACAAAAAAGGTATGACGTATATCGTCTCCTCTCTTATGGGTCGCGATGCCAAGCGAAAAAAGAAAGGTAACGGATACGGCTTAGTAAAGAACAACGCCAGAAAAGACGAGGAGTAGCTAAGTCACAAGAGACAGATCGTTGTTGAGCTGACAGTGTGTGCGCGCGGACGACGTGTACACGTGTATATACATCGTTCGTAAAGCGCCCACATACGCCAACTTCGACTACGTGTATAAATCTGCACTGCGGCAAATGCGTATACAATGCCTACTTTCAATGCACCTCGGCAACCTACACTACTCCGTGTTTGCACAAACGTGGATTTCTCGGCAAGTGAGTACGTGTGCAAGGGCAGACACGTAAAAATAGGAGAGTCTTCCGAGAAATCTATCGCGATGTGCATGAGCGTAAGTTTAAATGGAGTTTGGAAAATCCTCCGATCTTTGCCTCGCGAGTTTGACTTTAAGAAGATTTTAGCCCCTCGGGCGTAAGCTGCGAATGATGAAATTTAGAATCGAACGAAATATAATTAACGCAAAAAATTCAGCAATTTTGCAAATTTTGAATTTTAAGTTTACTATGATTCTTGCGAAAATGTATAACAGGATTACACATTATATTACGTTCTTATTAGATTACATTTATCATTAAGATCTTGGATAAAAGTACATTTCATAGAAATGTTGAATAAGCAAGCACGAATATTGAAGGGACCATTCTACTGCTTATTAACGTCAATCAAATTAATTAATCCCAGATCTTCTGCTTAACAATTAAAATTAAAATGTATCCAGCTCCGATCTATTATTCATTCATTACCATAAATGCAAATTCCAAAAGGAAGAATCCTCCGCTTGAATAAGATACTAATATCCTTCCCGAGAAAAATGATTAAAAAATAGCAGCGAAACAAGTAGAACAACAAGAGCGAACGCGGCGCTGTTTATCCGAAAAGCTCCGAGTATTCGGCCCCCCGCCATAATGACTCGAAATGAGGGATGCGCCGTCGAATGCACCGCTGCGTGGCCGCAAGCGATGTATGGGGCGGAAGAACGAAGAGAGCCGCAGACGAGAGAGAGAGAGAGAGAGAGAGAGAGCATAGTTGCAGCTGAGATTCTCATCTGCTCTCCGCTCCTCGGGGCCAGAGAGAATGGCAGTAAACCGTCGCGTCGAACGGATGCGCGCACATCCCGCGGATAAGGCGTAAATCCATTTGCATGGCAGAGAGAGAGAGAGAGAGAGGGGGGAGATGTTAGCTAGCGCCGCAATGTGCCGCCGCCGCTGCCGCGACTGAAATTCAAATTCAGGCATCTGCATGAAAATGGCGGTCTTCGTCGATGCTTTCGTTGTTTCAGCCGCCGCGGGAAATTCACTGTGTTTACCTTCGGACTTGTACCGTTCAAGTATATATAAGTCTGGATGCCGAATGAGATTCGCGCTGAACTTGGATGGCGGGCTACGACACAGTCCAAATGTAAGCTCGGCTCGAGATGATGCAGCCACGAGAGAGCTGGAAAAGGGGTCAGCCGTGACGGTCGTACGATTCAGCTGTTTCTATTACTAGCTGCCGGGGGGGAATATAACGTGTTTTACGGGAAACTTGATATAGAAACAGCGCATTTGCTTATGTCCGTTGTCTTGGTGCATTTTTAAAATCAACTCTCGCGTTTACTTATTGCTTGATACAGTTTTGAAATGTTGTTCAAGAGATTGGGACCGTTAACTTTTGAAGCTTCAATATTTGCTATCAAAGACATTCTGTAACTTTACAAGGTATCGGTAAATATTCTCGTCGTAGTTACAACTACGACAATTTACACAGAGATCACAGAGTTCATTTGTTGATGTAAATCGAATCTAACCACTGCAATATTACAGAACGTTGAATTTCGATTTAAGGGATTATTTAGAGTTTAGCTTAATCGTCAATCATTTAATAGTAAAAAATTTATAATGATGAATACAAATTTAGTAGCTCAAAATATAAATATCTAAAATATATCTTATATACACAACTCTTGTATTATTCATTTATTTCCATAAATATCTCCTCTTAATATTATTTTGTTGTAATGCTAAATTAGAATGCGAGTATTATGCTTAAAACATTTGAAAGCTTAAAAAAGGCACAAAGCGTAGCTATTAATAACTTGGCTATACAATCTCTATCACTTCACATTAATAATCATAGCAATATCCTACGACCCGACTGAAAGCTCAAATTCAAACCGAATTTCTTCTAAATATTTGATTACTTAGTAGTGATATTGAGCGCAGTATACATTTTATCCGAAATAACATCCGGATAGGATATAACAACTTTTATGTGATAAACTATTAATTGTACTAAAATTACCTCTATTCTATTCAATTTCAATGCCGCTCTTTTAAACTATCGAAAAAATGCAAAAAGGAATTCGAAAGCAGAGAAAAACGTTTATTTATGCACAAATTGTGCGCATTTCTCTTCTCCCTCTAATTTTTTGTCTCTCTCTCTCTCTCTCTCTCTCTTTCTTTCAGTCCAACAAAGTAAGCTTTATACGACGCAAGAAAGGAAAGATGACGATGCTTGGGGAATAATATTCAGCTGGTGCTAGAAACGCGTGGAATGAAGTATTGCTAGAAGAGTTTTTCCTCCCAGCAGCCGAGAAGGAAGCGAGAAGTAGAGGGTAAGAAAGCTCTGGCAGGAAGATACCTAGCACTTTGTATTTTACTTAGATACCGGCAATTTAGGAAAGCAGAGGGTACTTAAGGATAGATGCTGGCTAATGCGTAAATTGCTCGAAATTCACTAAGAAACAGCTGCTTTATTTAGTGTTCTAAGGGGGAAGTGAAGAAATAGAGTTAGAAGCGCTAGGAGGTAAAGTAGTGTATTCATTTTAAGAGGTAATAAGAAGTTAATTTAATACGAGTGCATTTTACTGTAGTAATTAAAATATTATTTTTTATAACTGAATTTCATATATATAATTTTATTTCACATGTTGATTTAATAAATATATAAACATTTTAATAAATGGAATCATAAAATATTTTTCGATAAAAGCTTTTTGTATTTAAACTTTTCTATTCCGATGAATTGTCAATATTCATTGCTGTTAATAAAATATGAACTTTCACTATTAACACTCCTGCACTCGATAAAGAAACTCGACACGATTCACGTATCATCCCCATACACGCTTCAAATATTGAATGCGCAGGAAGGCTAATGATGGATAATAACTATAATGTACGCATAAACTATATATTTATGCGAAACCCTCCACAAATATATGTAAAGGTAATTATGATAATAAATTCCTACACAGTCTTTCCGTTTTCTTTATTCCCTTCGAAAGTACGAGTGCATAAAATGCCTTTATAAAATTTTACATTCCCGTTGAAATGTTTGAATTTTCCTTTCCAAACATTAGCATAACTGGAACATCCATTTTTACAGTCGGTGTATCCTCCCAGTAGCAAAAAGCAACATTCAATAATAAAAAAACTTCGTTGCGCGCGTTCCTGTATAAAAAACAAGAAGACCCATCTGGTTATTACACCGCTTGCAAATCTAGTCGCGTTAGTGGCAATCGTGCATCTTCCTCCCACACCCGTCCCTCAACAATTCCGTTTCCCTCCTACGGTGCGGCGCAGTGCATTTTCAGCGGGCGCTACTTCCTTTATAACTGTATGAGCAGTAAAATGGAAATAATGCAGGAAGCTATGCGCGAGACTTGAACGACGAGATAGGAGGTGGGGGAGAGGGCGGAGGGAAAATCCAGCCCATTGCTCGCTCCTTCTGTTTTACTGTTCCCGCGTAAAACGTTGACGAAGTCGCGCGAGCGCGCGCGGGGCACGACAAGACGGTTATAAAGTCTCGGGCGCATCCCGCCTGGCACTTGGAAGTGCGCGCGCGAGGAGCAAAGTGTTCCTGTACGCGTAGCAGCCTCGTTTGCCTGGCGCACATTACTCGTTACAAGCGGCGGAGGGGGGAGCCGCGTGACGAACGATAAGGAGACAACATTCATATCGTTTTAGTGCAATAACTGAACTGATGTTCCCGGGCTTCGAATGGCTTTGTCTTCATCGTGTATACGTGCTTGGAAATAAGTCCTCATTGTGTCACGAAATTGGCCGAATCGATGGAGTTGTGGAAGGTGGAAGTAAATTTTTTTTTTTTTTTATTAATATACCGCGTAAGGTGCACAAGTTACACTTGAAGAGTATTTTTGTGACGTATTGCACGTGCCCTTTAGTGCAGTTTGTATCTTTTATGTCCTGACTGGATTAGCTTTTGGCTATTAAATCATATTTTACTTTTGCGCGGGGATTTTTAGGATTTATATTTAGAATTTATTGTACATAGTTCATTTTTAAACTCTGCCGTAACTAGTAAAACCGCTTTATGGTTACTTCAACAGTATTTTGATTAAATGCTCCATAGACAGCGTAAGAATCTGAGAAAAAGCAATTTCGCAGATATTATTTTGATACTAAAAAATTTGAAAATAAAGTTCCTTACAATATTAAAAGTGATGGATCAATAGTTCTATTAAAAGTGGCAAACTCATCTTTTAAACTTTAACCGTGGCCAGCTTTCCAAAAATACTCGCGTAAAACGTGTTGCGGCAGTTTAGAGCATCGGCACAACACGTTTTAAAAATATTCGAATTTTAGTGGCACCGCCGGAATAGCTGCATCCCTTTTGCGGAAAATGAATTTTACACGGCGACAGACAACGTGCTAAACTCGTTTGGATTTAGGGCGTCCACGCGGTTTAGCCCGAGGAAAAGAGAGTCAGAATATAGAGTTAAAAGAGAAAGCAGAGAGAGGGAGAGAGAGAGAGAGAGAGAGAGAGAGAGAGAGAGAGAGCGAATGGCCATGAGGGAATTTCGGTGCAGCTGACGCTGAAGAAATAATTTCATTTTTCTCCATCGCTACAATAACCGAGGATTTTCGTATATTTAAAAGCAGTTTGAATTTCCATCAGGCAACATAACTGCGGGTCAAATTATAAATTAGTCCATAGGTATACATAGGTGTGAGCAGTTGGCGTTGTTTTTTGTACCGTTAAACTGCGTCATCGTTGAATAAGGTTTAAATTTTTGGAGAGGCGTCGTTTTGTACGTAGCGATTCATTCGCATACATTTGAAGGTGGCAAATGAATATTCCATTGATATTTCTGCAAATATTCAGAACCAGTTTGCATGGGAAATTTGTAAATCCATTTAGCGCTTAGTAATCCGTAGAAAATTAATGTTTAACCAAATCTTTGACGTTCAATGTTAAAAATTTCGTATTTAAATAAGTATTAACCATTTGAATGATTAAAAATGTAAAAATCACTTTTTACATTTTTGGAAGAAAGATTATTAAAAGCATAATAATAATAATATGTTGCATTTGTAAGAAAAAAGCTCATTCTAAAAAAGAAAGTTTCTTTCACTGAAAAAACCCTTCTACCGCTGACAAAAGAAGTAATTACTCAAGGGTCAAGTACTTATTGTATTATAGTCTCCGCGCGTTTTTTTAAAAACTACGCAGTGCTGTTTTCTTAAGGTGCGCGCGTTGTCTTATAAAATACGACCAGGTAACAACGACTGAAATCTCGTTTACTTTTAACAAATTTAAGAAGACCCGGAAGTTCAAAGCTCTAGATTGAATTCGAAAAGACTTTTCTACTGTTTTTCTTCGCTTTTCTAGGATTTCCACGGCCTTTGAAACCTTTTTTTTTTAATTTTCTCATTTCTTGAAATAAGAGTTATTCTTCCGAAATGTAAATAAAGATCTTTCGCAATGTAAATTGAAGCATTTGTAATAAAGGTGTAATAAAGGTGTTTTAGACTTCTCTCATATTTATATTGATTCCATAATTTTTGGTTATCTTTACAAAGTAATGCCACAGCCATCCAATTGATAATTAAACGATTAAAATGATTTTTCAAAGGAAATTCCAGCTTTATGAATTCTTTATTATTCTCTCCTTCTATTCTTGTAGGCCTAATTATTATTGCAATACAAATAAAGTAAAGCTTACAAAGTAACATTAAAGTAAAAGCAATACTGCTAATTTATCCCCTTCCGTCTTTTCCTATTTCTCCCCCTTTGTCCTATTTTCCGTTTTCCGACTCTTTCTTCTAGATTCCTCCTTTGAGTTTTGATATATATTATCTAGAGGCAGTCTTAAGAAAAGTTACGGAAGGCAACTGCAAAACTTTTCTGCCACGTTAGCTCGCCAATAGAAACTGGTCTCTGAACCTTTAGAAAACCGGAGAATCGTTCTGTAGTTCTACCCGCAGAAGAAAAGGAAGGAGAAGGCAAGAGAGAGAGAGAGAGAGAGAGAGAGGCTGCGAGAAGAGAGAGCAAATAGAAGACATTGACTGGCGGAGGCCGTTCGTGCGTGTTGACGCAATCGATCATACAGACGAACTTTCCGTGAAACATAAATTTTTCTTGCCGCTGACATAATTTCTGGAGATAATATCAACAGATGATGTAAAGCATGTTTTGTGTACTGATTCTGCAGGCAAATTGGTTTTTCAGTCATTGAACTGTAGCAGAAACTGTGCCATGATCTTAGTTGAAGCATACATTTTTCTCTGCATACAAAATTTAAACACTTCACTGTCGACAATAATAAAAGTTAACAAAAAAACTTCCTCAATCCAACCGAAGAAACGAACGAAAACGTAAGCTCTTCCTAAAGGCGCAGCATTAAGTTTAAAAAAAAACCGCTGCCGTTATTGACGTTCGCCCTCGCCTTCCGCTCTCAGCTTCGCGGCCCTGCCCACGCATGCAAAAGCGCGATCGCCGGGAGAGAATAGAAAGGGATCCCGGAAAAACGCGAAGAAAAACCAACAATAAGGACGGCTCGTGCGCGAGTCCATTCGTCACACCACGGGCAATATCTGCTTCGGACTTTTCATATGAAAATAGCCTCGCACGAGGATCGGGCAAAAAATCAGTTCGCCGCCGCTGCAAAATCCGTACTGTGTGTAATATATATCCGTCCGTCCTGAGAAATTATACATTCTTTCCTGGCGCAAAGGGTTGGACCTGTAGGTTGTGGGGGGATGTTGAGTGGAAATGACTTATATAAAATGGGCGAATACCTTGGGAGCATTGTATTTTATTTTTATGGCAGCAAGCTTTAATTGAAGATTTAAGACGCTTTTTATTTTAATTCTAGATTTTACTTCCAAAATTTCACGTGTCTTATAAAATATATCTTATTTCTTCTACGATTTTTAATAAAACTTTAAAGTTTACATCAATTGATCCTCCATGCCATGTAAACGTGCTTCAGAAACATGATAAATGTGAAAGATAGGTAAAAAATATAAATAAAGTATTTTATTTCACGGATGAATTGAGTGTGACTTCTACCTATGGAATTTTCCCGTTTTACTATTTAACAACGTTCTTCGTCAAAAACCGCAAAAAACATTCTGCCAGATTACAGGAAATCGCACAAACATATAAAAACCAAAGCTTCACTTTATATTTTCACCCGAACGCCCGAATCATAAAAAATGCTTCTAATCATTAACCCAAAGCGCTGCCAGCATCATAATTCGCGGCATGGCATTGTATTGATTTACAGGCTCGCCTAGCTGTCTGCAATGTAAATTATACGCAATTTGCTCAGCGAGACCGAAAGTTATTAGTCACAGTGCCGGGCAAAGGTAGCTTGCGCATCGCGCATGCAGGAGGTACCTTGCGCGCCTCCCTCCCTCCC
>UCOL01004934.1:0-13065 GCA_900474335.1 Ormyrus nitidulus
ATGATGTAGTTTAACAATACGTTGCCAAGCTATTGCCAGTTAGTTACTAATCTCTAACCTTTGTATTTCGCATATATTGCTAATAGCCCTTTCCAATATATTGCCCATATATTTGATTTTTGCGCGGGAATCATTGCACGTCTATTTTCACAGTCTAAAAGCTACAGCCAAAAACAAATCTGCCCCTCGTTTCCAGCCTTTTTCACTCGCAATCATCACCCGCAATCGTATAATGATTTTCGAAGGCTCGCAAACGAGCTCGATTCGACGAGCGCGACAATCAAAAGCCACATTTTAATTTTTTTTTCCTCGCTTCCACTCGCGCGTCGCGACGATTCATTACGTCTATCCGATAATCCGGCAGCGCCGCGCGCGCGGCGTTAAAACAGCGATGAACGCGCGGATTAGTGGCGCGCGGCTCTCTTCCTTTTCTGGGGCGAATCAGTCCGCGCAATGATCGATCGCCGCGTCGTGCTGCTGCTCGCGGCTTTCGCTCCTCCTTTTTCGATCCGCTTTCGACGGTGCAGCCGCCTCCGGTAATATTTGAATTTGTCAAAGGATTAAGGATGAATAATTGATTGAGCGAGGTTATATCGCCGGTGGATTTCACCTGACTGCATCAATCGCAACGTTGCCGCGCGTTGCCGGGCTGAATTTTTTTTTTTTTTTAGATCTCTCATTCTGTCGAATTGCCTCTTCCGCGTGCTCGTTACCATAATTAGGCCTTTTAAATTCAGTGTTTTTACTGAGTACGTAAATAGATTGAAAAACATTAAACAGAATGCCTTTTGCATCCAGTTGCTGAATAATTAAATTTTTCATGCGCGCGTATTCAAGGGTTTAAACGTCACATTACATAAAATTTTGTCGAAACGTCAATTAAAACTTCACACTAAACACCCACAGACAAAGAAATAAATGCTTTAACCCTTTCAGTCAGCTATCCTCTATAGAGGGCAGGTCATTAAATTTACTTGTATAATACTGGAAAGCATATTTCGAGGTTTAAATGCTTAATTAAGCTTTAATTTTACTCAAGTAATTAGGTGAAAATGAATGTTAGACTCTCTGAATTTTTACAAAGATTAAAGTCGAATAAATTATAAACCTTTTCAGATGATCCGGTTTAAGAGTAATTACTGTACAATTTTAAATCTAATTTTTTTTCCATCCTAATGATTTTGCACGTATATGTCTACTTTTATGAACAATTTCTAAAAATGATCTTCCAAAATTATAAAGCAGTCCCAATTATTGACACCCATAGAGCGATATAGTTTAACTAAAATAAAAATTTTACTAATATATTTATTGTAATTCATTCTATGATTATACTTAATATCAATACTTTATTCTAAATAATCAAAATCATGACTAAAAGGTTAAACGTAAATTTTGCGAGCATTAAAACATTAATTATACACCACCAAATACCTTCTCCACCTTCAAGCAAAATATTCGTCAGAAATCGCGCAACACGTCAAGCAAACACGTTGAAAGTCAGGCCTTTGAACTATCGCCGATCGAAAAAAAAAGCGAGCAAAATAAAACGCCACCCTTCTTCGTTTCCCTCCTTACGCTTTTCCCTCGGGAGAATCCGAAGAATAAAGAGAGCCAGGGTGCATCCCGCCCCCGCGGATAAAAAGCGACGAGTACAAACCGAGCTCTCGAATATCCGCTGATCCTCTTGATATTCCGGCCCCGTCAGGTATACGCGCCCTCCTGTCCCTTCCCCCCGGAGAGGAGAGCCGCCAGGAGAAAAATTGATAAGGAGGACGAAAGATGAGTACAAAGCGAGTCCCGGTACCCGGGAAGAGGGACATTTTCGGAGCGCGGGAAGCTAATGCACTTCTGCGGGTCAGAATGTCAATATATAGAAATTCTGAAATTATTGAATTTGAAAAGGGGAAAGCGCACAGAAAATGATAGAACGAGCCGGCTTAATTGAGGTAAATTTTAAGTCGTGCCGTGGAAAAGATTAAACGCGATGAAATATTTCTCGTTAAATGGATGTAATATTTCTTTTCCAACTCTAACAAGTGGTTGCCGAGCCGCCTTCTAATATGGCAGGATAATGACTTTTTTATCTCTTTAGGCTGCATAATTATATAAGAACCCTCGATCAATACTCATTCATTAAAGCAAGATATATACACACAGAGAAAAATTACTAATATATAGTGTATTAAATATTAATGAATAATACTGATATGTAGTCATATTCATTTAATACACTATATATTAGTACATATTAGTAATTTTTCTCTGTGTAGAGAAGCATAAATTCTGCGCGTGAAATGCACCCAGCGATTCATTTACCACCTGAATGCGGCTAATGCTACACTTTATCGCTTTGATCCTACTTGAAAACAGCCTGGGGAAGGAAAAATTACTGAAAAATTACTTTCAATTCGAATCTCTCGAGTTCTCAAAATTCCAAAAGCACCGTGTAACCACTTGAGAAAGTAATCCGCGAGTAATTCCCTTTATCTTTCCCCGACGATTTACAGGCGCGAGCTTGTAAACCATAGGGATCTAGAAAGCACTATGCGCCGGCGGCAGTCCGCGCGGCGCGGTGCTTACATTTCCTATATCGAATTTATCCGCAACTCCGTAAAATTGTTGCGCGCTCTTTTTTTATATCCAAGCCCCCCGTACACGCTCGAATGGAAATTGGTGTGGCCGCGCGCGGCATATTTTTTTCGCCGTTTCATTCCGTTCTCCCGATTGCGAGCAAGGATTTCAGGAGCGAGGGTTAGTGCCGGAACGGAATGTACGAGCGATAGTTTTGCGAGATTAGAGAATTAAATTTTATCGACGCGAGCCGCGTATATGGAATATAACGTGGATTACATGGATTCGGATAAAAATTTTTGTTTCGGCCACGAGGGGATTTCGATTCTATTCTCCGACTCTATTATGTTAAGATAATAAAATTGTTTCTTTTATTACTCCAATATCTTTCGTGCAAAATAAAATTTACGAACTTGCTGATGTCGCTCTTTTAAATAAATAATAAAATATTACCAAAACGGAGGTTCCAATCGATTAATGTCATTGGTGAGTGAAATATTGTGCCTTACCTGAAACAAACAAATGAATGAAAGTTAGTGAATTTTTCTTTTAATACAATAATAAAATCAATATCATATTTAATTGATATACAGTTTTCCAATCATAAAGAAGAATTGAATTATTTTTTTTGTAGTTTCTGCAAATTACTATATTTATTTTTGCAGTTAAAAGTACAATGAATAATTTAAAAATTCACTGCTTTTATTTATCTCTACAGATTTTATTACCACGAAATGTTCTTTTTTTACAAAATATTTCAGACAGAAATTGTTATAACAAAACGTATATATTATTTTTAAAGAGAAAAACATCGTTGTTTTATTTTCCATTCCAATTTAATTATCAACTATTCATTTTGTTTCTGAAACAAATATTTATAATTTTATTTGAAGTTTAATTTAAATCGAGCATAAAATAATGGTTTATTGCGAATTAAAATGTTTATGAATTAAAATGAGCAGTTGCCGATTCAAATCGACTGAAAAATAAAATAATCATGCATTTTTATGAACTTCTTTTATTTAACAATATAACTATATTTTGTTATAACAATTTTTGCTTGTCATATAATCTTAAAAAACTGCAACATAAAGCATTTTTGAAAAACACAACCTTTCGCGGTAGTAGATCCTTCTTAAAGTAGAAATAGGTTTATTACAAAGGAAAACGTTCTTTACCGAGATAAGTTAGAAGACGAACATTTGCATTTGCTTTTCTTCGTTAATAAGGTTCGATTCACCATTACATTTTTAAACAACAATAGATCTCAATTAAGCAATTGTAAAGGAGCTTAAGAGACTTTTATAAACCCATGAATTACAAAAATAAATTTGGCTCGCGCGCATAAACCAATGAAAATAAGACAGATCGCAGAAAGAACTGCGGCGTCGTGTATCAGAAAGCGGAGAGAGAAAGAGAGAGAGAGAGAGAGAGAGAGAGAGAGAGAGAGAGAGAGAGAGAGAGAGAGCGAGAACGAGAGGCGGAGACAGAGGAGGACATCTGAAAAATTATTGTGGTCGTTTCAACTGTATCTACTTACGCATCATAAATCTGAAAATGGCTTCTGTCGTTATACCGGGCGGCGCTAGCTTTTATGATTGTTGAGTTTTTCCCTCCGCGCGGCTTCTGTTTTTCTCTTTTCTCCCTGTCCTTTTCGCGGCGGCTTTTTTCCCCTTTTCCGCGTTTTGTTCATTTTATTATCTTTACGAGGCACGATCTTTCAAAGAGCTTTATTTATGATTTCGCGTTACGAGATGCGTAAATGTACTTAATCGAGGGATTGAAATCAGAGTGTGTTGGCAAGAATAATTTTTCTATCAAATCCTCTTTAAGCTAACCGTTAAGTCGACTTAAACATTTTCAACTTGTTCCGTTTATTTTTCAATAGCAGAATTATTGATAGAGTAAAATATTGTTCAGAAAATGTAATCCCTCTTTGTGCAGCAAAAACAGTTTGCTTCTAAGAAAAGTTTTTTGTCGTTGCATGCGTTTTGAACGTTAAAGTTTTTTTTTACGACTGCCGACTGAAAACTAAAGGAAAATCATATTCTTCTATGTAAGCATATAAGCAGTCATAAGAAGATAAAATCCACCAATCAGAAACATGAATTTCTAGTAAAATGTCTGGAAAATGAGCAAACAAACCAAGGCAAAGTAAATAGGCCCCTTAAAGAGATAATTAAGAACGTCCCTCGAAAGCTCGGCAATTAAAAAACACTCGTCGCTCATTAAAGCGGCTCTCGAAATCCATCAATCCCAACGCGGGGCAAAAGATGTCGAAGCGAGAGTAGGATCCCTCGGCCGCGGAAGGCCCTCGTCTCTGGGCGCATAAATCAAAAGCTGGCCCGGCAATTCAGCGAGCGAAAATTATTGACGCGGCCGGGCGCGCTCTCAGGACGTCCGGTTCGCGTTCGGCCGCGTGATTTTACGAGGGCGTGTCTTCACGGCTGAACGGCGACGAGTGCCGCCGACGCCGACGCCGCTGCCGACGCTTTTAATGAATGGCCCGAGAGAGCCGGTTTTTCGCTGAGGGAGCTGCTTAATGGATCAAGAGGTGTGAAGCCCTCATTGTCCGATGGCAGTGCCGAAATTAGCTCTAATAAAATGTTTTCTTGCCTTTTTTATCTTTTCACGGAGTAAGTTTGATAATTTAGATTGGGCTTTTTATAAAAAGAAGAGCTGGTCAAGCAAGGTATGCAAAATTTTTTAATTAAAGTTCCTTCCGTAATTAAGTGCCGGGCTTTAAAAATTTTCCAGGAATCCATCATTACCGAATACTGAGTTTAATTACAAAGCTTCTCATTGTGCCGCTGCAAAAATAAACTTTCTTGAGCTTCGTTATGATTTTAGTACTAATTAGTAAATAATTAAAGTTATATTCACATTTTAGGTATATCAGCAATTGCTAAATCCGGGAATAATAGCGTTGTATAACGAGTAATTAGTTTACGTACACTCAAGTAAGATTTGCTTTTAAAGAATTTCCGCTGCCTGCTGACGTTAATAAATGAAAATAAATCCCGCGTTTTCAACAGATTTCCCTTCCTGTCCACAATTGCTTTGCATTACAATTTGCCCGATTTAAAATTATTATTAATTGACTGGCGAACAAAGGCCCGCGAGAAAACATAATAAAACATTTAAATCCCCCTAATCGTGCAAAAGAATCAATTAACATTCATCCGTGTCGAACAACTTGCAAACGTAGCCTCTGAAACAAGCATAAACAATTCACTTTTCTCTCTCTCTCTCTCTCTCTCTCTGTCTCTCTCAGGAAATTTCAGCAGAAAAAAAAAGTAAGACAAAAGGAGCAGATCGAAAGAGAAACGAGGGATTTTCATGAATGCTAAATTCCCGCTAAAGTCAAATCAGAGCCGAGTTGCCGCGCGGGCAATGAAAAATTCATGAGGGACCAGCGAGAGCTATACGATCGGGCGAAAAAAGAAGGGGGGCGGAGGGGGCCTCAAACCCGGAGGAAAAAGTGCGTGTGTAATGCAGCAAAAGAGATATTCGCTAAGCGGTGCAGCATTCCTCCCTCGTGGGAGGTGATCGATCGTAGACAAAGCTAATGGTTGTCGAACAAAATGGATTGCCCTTGAAGGAAGGGAAGGGGGGGGAGGGGGACCGCTTCGTCCTGCCAACGCGGAGAGGGAAGCTCGTCGGTGAACGAGAAAGATTGATCGAGCGGGAGAGGAGGAGAGAGAGGCCGCTGCTCGACCTTATCGCATTGAAATTTTGCCGTTTTCCAGCGAAATACGTGCCGATTATTTTGCCGATTTATCACTCGGCCGTCGCCTTATCTGAGCGCTACTCTTCATCTTTGTTTAGGATAACTTTCGTAATGGGGTGTTTAGAACATTATCCAGGAAAAGGCAGATTTTTGCGTTTCTGATAATCTTAGGTACTTGAGACCCAACAGTGTCGATAATATTTATTTATCTATGAATTTATCTAGCTTTTGTTTTTTATTTAATAATTTTCTAAAATTATAAACAATAATTTTGCGTTTCATTACTTAAATTAACGTTCTTCCTAAGTTCAAATTACGGTAGAATTCCGTCGGGGAAGCGAAGAGATGAAACTGTGGCTTCATTCATAGGGGCCCCTATTCGTGACTGGACTACTGTAATCGAATCGGGTATCGAAACATTACCCTGGCTTCCATCGAAATTTGTTTACTTTTAAAAATAATATAACAAAAAGCCCTCTAATTCAAACAATGAAATCGATCCAACAACTAAATCTAAATAACCCAGTATATTGAATTTCTCCACTGCTATCTCGAGGCCATAAATAAAAATGAACGTCGTTACGGCCTTGAACCCGCGAATAAATTTAATATCTTGATTCGAAACACCAGGGAAGAATCCCCCAAAGCAGTGGCGCAAACGTCTGATATCGGGGCTTTAAAGCGTATCCCCGACTCAGCTCGCGCAGTTCACTATCAGAATCTCTCTCTCCGCAATAATACAAAAATAGCTTCGATACGAGAGTGACTTTCATGAATTAATCAGAGCGCCGAAGCTCGCAAAAAAACAGCAAGACGGGGGAGATACAAGGAGAAAGCTAAGTAAAACGCAAACATTCAATAATCGAAATGAGAGCCGCGCGACACTTGACGCACTGATTTATGTGTGTATATATTGCCGAGGGTCTCGAGGACCTTATCCATGTCTGTATCTCCAACTTTTTCCTTTTATGCCGTCGCAACTTCATTTTATTAGACGCGTTTTATAGCGGAGGAGCGACGGCGGCCGGGCGAAAAATATTTCTCCGCGGTGCGAGTATTTCAATATGGCCAAAGCGAGTTTCAGGGTAAACAAGGACCGAGATGAATATTTCTCTTTTGAAAAGCGGTAAAACGGCGCGCCGCGCTCAACTTGTTGCTAAACATTGATGAATTTTCGATAATTCGACTTCAAGCTTCATTTACCAGTGCTTCATTAATTAAGGTACAAGTCTGTCAACTATTATAAATAATATTTTTATTAATGATACTGTTTTAGTACTGATAAAACGTTTATAAATACCAGAGTGCTTTCTAAAAATTATTTACACAGTGTTCCAGGCACGTTGATCGATGTCTGACGTAACACTGACTCTTTCTACTTATATTTTGTTTCCATTCTAATAATATACCCACTGATGTCACGCGAGCAACGACTGTAACTATTCTAAGAGAAGAGAAGCCCATCGATAAAAGCAATCTTCCCCCCGAGATTTTCGAAAAGAGAGAGAGAGAAAACCGTTCACGGAAATATTGCATTTAAACGGGCTGTCTTACAGAGAACTCGCAGCGGCTAGACTCGGGATCTCATTGAATTTTTGGCCGGATTTATTTCCCGTAAGTGACAGGGGGACAAGCTCCGCGGTACAATCGGCCAGTCTCGCGTCACTCTCGGGGAGAGATCTCGGGAGGTGGCGTGATTTCCCGGGAGAGGAGGGGGAGTGGGGGGGGGGCGCCGCCCGGAAAAAGGGAGAGCGGAGCCGGCGCTAATCTCCGGCGACGCGCGCGACACGCGACGCTCGGGGACTCGCGGAATCCGCCGTAGCGTGTCTCCGGGCATTCTTTCCCCGAGGCCGCCCCGGGGCCTCTTGCCTCTCGCAACTCTGCGTCTCCCTTCGTCGTGGCGAATAATTGATTCGCGGACTCGTCAGTTGCCGCTGTACTGCTGGAGGCTGCTAGTTGCGATGTGTGCCGCTGTTTTGCTCTGCCAGGTCAACGAATTGTTTAATTGTTTTTATTATTTTTAAAAGCAATTTTAATCAACTTTATACTATAGAAAAATATTTCTGTAAATATTGCTGTACTGTCGGGTCAATCGGTTGCAGATTGGAAAAATAAAAAATATAGAAGCATTTGTTGTGGACATTTCGATTTTCTTTTACTTTTTATCCCTTTTTGGACTTTTATATTCGATCGAGCTCTTTTTTACATTTGAAAATCCTGTTTTTTTCACAATTCCAGAGTATTATCTTTGTAAAAGTTCAGATTTTATTTTTGGTTTTACCAGCTTGTAATTATACTTTTACTAGGCTATTTTTAGCCTCGCAGAATTTCGTGCTGCAATAGCTAATGAAAGTTTGGTTAGTTTTATGAAGCAAACAGTGTTTTATCAGGGAAGGAAGAGAGAAACAATCTCCTCCATACTAATTTCGCGCATAAAGCAAAGAGAGCGTCCAGCTTAGAGAAGAGGCAAGTCAGCGGGCACAGTCATAATGCTCGCTTATTGCGCTTAATGCAGGCGGCGAAGGAAAGAAAAAAGAAGAAGCGGACGCACGAATGTGTCGTGTCGCGCAGTGCGGGGAAAACTTTAAGTGCGGGCCACGAAAAAGTTCCGACGACTTTGATCCGGGCCTGGAACTCGGCCAAACGCCGCGGCCGTATTGTTCTAGGCCGTCAGTCTTTGGCCGACATATTGAAATCGTTGCTTTTTTATCCGGCGCGCAACGGACTGGGACGTTCCCTGCGAATATTTCGGGCCTCTTTTTCGGGTCGTCGTCTCCTTTGTTTTCACTGCTAATTAATTTCATTCGTCGATACAGCTTGTTTTTGTAATAATTTTAATGAAAGCTTCTTTTCCACCTTGCTGTTTATTAACGATTGTTCAGGTGTTTATTTTTAATTTTTTGAAAATAACGATTCCAGAAACGATAACTTTTAGGTGTTTAACGTGCAGCACTAATTGAATCCAATTATAATTTTATTTTAATTACTTCAATCGAAACGGTACTGAAGACAAACACGACTCATTAAAAGAATGTTATTTGATTGTCTGATTGCTTTTAAATTTATTAAAGCCTGTAACCTTTTTTTTCGCAAAATCTTGTAATATTTATTGAAAAAATACGATAAAGATTTAGCTAAATAAAATTTATTTATCTAAATTGTTTTATAGAATGTAGATTATGAATGTTAGACTAATAGGCAACTAACGTATAGAACTATACAGTGCAAAAACAATGGTAATGAATTTATTTAAAAGTGCGTACCAGAAGAAAAGTGAAACTTTGGCAGAGACAATAGTTATGTTTTAGACTCGTTAAATATTGAAATGGCGTGCATTCTTCCCACAGAGAAAATTTTGTCTGCGCGTTTACTGTGTCAGTTCACAATACTAACTGACCGGCGAAGTTAGGGAGAAATTTCAAATGGAAATGAAACGTTTGAATGGGTAGTATTGTCTGGAAAAATATTCGCTTTGAATGATATAACTTTGTTTAAAACAAAGTAATTCGCGTTTGAATTATTTGTGACTCTTTGTTTTTGCTTTCCCCGAAAACATTTTTAACGGAATTTATTTAATCTTTCAATAAAAATCTTTTCGATTCTATTTCATCAGTGCAGTCACTGTTTTTTCAAACGCTTCAATTTAGTCGGACAGGGACGGTTTTGCATTCCCTATTTGTTATATAAAAATTACATAATCCAACTAAAACTTTCAGGTAGAATAATATTTGAATGATGTCATTCTTAATTTTAAAACGAATCTCTATTTAAAGGTAATAATTTCAATTAAATACAACTTTTATTGAAATTTTAGTTAATATTAGTAATTATCAATTAATTTCTATTATAAATACTTTATAAGTATACATTTTTTATAATAAAAAATTTAGTTATTTAAATTATTGAATTAAAACAGACTAGTTATTTTAGTAATTTAAATAACTAAAATTCAAATGATATAAAAACAAATATAAATAGCTAATTCGTGGGCCGAGAAAACAGCCAAAAGACCAGAAGACAAATTTGTACTATCAAAAGTTGATAAGCGATTACTGCAAACTGTGGTATTTATTTTTTTACTATAACGTATTATCATGTAGTATCCTAATTATTATAATTTTTATTGAGATTTGATTTTAAACGAAACCTAATGTTGATATCCCTATATCATGGCCGTTCTATTTTAAAGTCGATAATTAAGGTGTACTATTGTCAGCATTCGGGATTATTTCTCTTTTTTTCCTCCTTTTACGAGTTACTGCCGCGGTGCCACTATGTACTCTGTTATTCCTCTCTTATAAAAGTGACGAAGGAAAGTTGAAGCCGAAAATGCATTGGCTGATTCTGGTGAATCGAAAAATGTGATTGGTTAATTGTGGCGCCGCAGTTAATCTCTAAAAACTGACCATCATTTGCGGTTGGATCGTCAACGAAAAATGTAACGGAACGCGAAACCGAAACGTCGATTGGTCTATAAGAATTGAGCCCAAGGTTCCACTACATCCACTACTTTTGAATTTTTTAAATTGAATTTTTATATTTATCTATTTAAAGCTAAATAATTAAATTAAAATAGAATTAAATTTCGTTTCTTTATTTTATAAAAACTATCTCATAATTTCCCAGGTCTATACAATTTATATAAAATTTTTATATAAAAGTGCAAAAAATATGAGCTCCTCTAATAGTTATCGGTTGCTAATTTAGACGTGAGAGATTAAAAGGTTAAGATACGCCACCAAGCGGAATTAATTTTATTTTTGATGACTGGCGCTTGGAGGCGCATCTTAAACTTTTAACCTTACACGTCAAAATTAGCAACCGATAACTATTAGAGGAGCTCATATTTTTTGCACTTTTATATAAAAATTTTATATAAACTAGCCAAAATTCTCACTCGCTCATGTATTGTATTCCCAACTGCTTCAGAAATCATGACTATCATGGAGTTTTCTCAGAATACATATAAACCTGAATGGGTAGAAATTTCCATGGTTACAATATTGTCCTGAGAATCCTTATATATGCATGTGTTTAGTGGGCCACAAAATTATGATAGCTAAAAAATCTGTCTTCGATAAATACGAAAAATCATTTAATCACAAAAAGAATAATGAAGAAGTTAATATTCTTGATAAATTGGATTGGCAAACAGCAATGACAAAGATTATAATGACAGCCCTTATTACTGTCCGTAATATTGCATTTTTGTTTCTCGATCACTTTATCCCTTACTTAAAATCAATTTTATTTGAGTCAGCAATTCTTAGCCACATAGCTTTAAATAGAAAGAAAATAGTTTCTATTTTGGCTAATGTAATTGCTCCTGTACATAAATTGAGGCTTGGTAACATTTTAAAAAACAAAAAATTTTCTGTCTTGATCAACGAATGTACCATAACAACAAAACAAAGCTTGTGTATTGTAGTGAGCTACTTTAATGAAGAAATGGGTCAAATGTGGAACAGCTTGCATGAACTCATTCCTATATATGATAGTGATGAATATCGTTCTCCAAATTCAAAAACTTTGAGCGATAAGGTACTATTACTTTTTGAGGAAGCTGAAATTCCACTAACAAATATAATAAGATTATGCGTCGACTCTACAAGTGTCATGATGGCGAAGAATAATTCTGTACATGAATTCATAGCCAAAAAGGTCTCATTTCTCATCAAAGTTCATTGTGCCTTACATCGACTGCATTTGTGCACAGGCGATGGTATTAAATCGCTTCCTGCACAAAATAGATTTGTATGCCATTGGTTTTACAATTATTTAAAAAGAAGTTCAAAAAGAACAAATTATTGTGAAGTTTGTCAAAAAAAATTAAATTGTAAACCAATGAAAATTTTGAGACCAGTGGTAACCAGATGGTTATTATATTGAAATTGTGTGCTGCGACTATATCAGCTTTGGGAAGCAGTAAAAATTTGTTTAAACCAAGAATTAGCTCTTACCTCAAAAAATAATAATTTGAATAAAGAATCTGAGTTATCCCAAATTAATAAAGATAACGATAGCGACGATGATTATTGTGAAGTTGAGGAAGACGATGACAATGATAATTTAAAAACAAAAGTTGAATTGACAAAATTATCAGATAAGACTAAAATCTTGAGAAAATTAGTGCACTATTTTAGCAGTGACACAGAGAAAGTGTATCATTTGTTTTTATTATCAATACTAGTTTTATTTCAAAAAGCAAATTTGTCAATGCAATAGAAAAAAGCGTTTGTACCTGAGACCAACAATTCTGTTGTAAAAGAATTGTAAATGGAATTAATAAATATCTTTATGAAACATAATTACACACAGAATACACCGATTGATAAAATTGACCCAGATGATAAATCGAACTGGAAAGACAATGTACATCAAATAAGTTTAATGATATAAGTTCATGAACAATTGAAAAAAATTAGTGATCTAAACGAACAGAACAAATTTTATAAAAATTCTTGGTCATTTTTACTGAGAGTAACAAAAAGAATTAAAGAAAAATTCAGCTTTAGCAATGATTTAAGAACTAATCTGAAATTTCTACATCTTAAAAATGCACTAGATGAAACATTTCGTAATGAGGAATGTAAAGTTACAAAATGCAACTTACAAAAAATTTACAAGCAGTAATGATAATTAGAATAAACGTCGAATGGATGGATCTATTGACTTATGCTTTGCTCGACGACATTAAATTTGAAGAGTCTATAGATAAATTTTGATATAAATTATACCAATATAGAGATGATGAGTATAAT
>UCOL01004935.1:0-13060 GCA_900474335.1 Ormyrus nitidulus
CTTATTTCGACACTTTTCCCCAGTGGCTTTGACTAGTTCCGATGGAAAGAGGGGATTTATTATTTAAAGGTACGTCTCGCTTTTACAGTGGAGGTTGGTCACTGCTTTGCTTTCACGTTGCCGTACAGCTTTTTTGAGCTTACTTTAAACGCTACTTCCGGGAATTTATTTATCATTCTGTAGAATTATGTTTTGTAAACGTTTTTGTTCGTAGGGTCGGAAGGCGACGAATGAAAAATATATTTACTAAAGGAGATTTCGCATTTCACGTCCGTTATTAATAGACGTCGAAAAGCTTCGCGAAAACACAGGTATATACATCAGAAAAGTTTCTTTGATTTGTGATTTCACGTAACATTCATGTGCGCTAAAACGAACCTTAATTCGTTATTTTATTGTATTTAATTCGCTCATAAGTAGACGAGTATAAATGAAACTCAATTTTCGATCATTTATCAAATAAAATAAGAGTTTACATTGACAAATCTGTATGGCTTCGTAGATAATCCTCCACACAAATCAATTAATTTCAAGTTAATTAACAAATATTTCAACAGCAGATTAAACCCAACTACCCATAATTCCGATACCCTGATAACGTATGCTTTTCCAAAGGTATACACACAACAGTGTCATCAGACACAAACACAACTGTGCTTTTCCAGAAAAGAAAATTCTGCGTTAGACATATATTAGACGCAGTGAGTTGTTGTTTGCTGTGCGCATAACACATAGTGTCGCGGCGGTCTGAGGACTTGCTCGCAGGGGTAAGGAAGAAAAAGAGGGGCGCGATTTTCGCAGGAAGCCACATAAGTTTAGATTCACGTAGATTACGTAGCACCTGCTTTTTCCAAGCTTTGCTCGAGTCTCTCTCTCTCTCTCTCTCTCTCTCTCTCCCTCTCTCCCGCGCGGCTTAAATATGAATACCTACCTACGAACGCTCCCTCCTCGCATGTTTATTATCCGAGAGCGTAAAGAATGCTCTCGTTCGTTTTGGCCTTTCAGACGTACTTTCGGACGCGTCGTTTTTTGCCCCTGGCAAACTTCCACCCCGTACAGAAGCGCCAGACGACCGAGATAAATGACTAAGCTCCGTTTAATCCTCGAGGACTTCGGTCGTTGCTGAATTTCGCCCAAATTTCGTTTTCAAAGTTTTGAATAATCTGCTTTGGAAATTTTGTGCAAAGTTGGACTCGTCGGCCTCGCGTGGCTCCTCTGCAAATTTTAATCGATATAGACAAGACCGCGCTGACAATGCTTTTGCTGCTTCCACTAATGTAATGGAAACTCTTAACTCTCTCGTGCCGTGAGGTGAATGCCTACACGTACGTAAGTCGATAAGTCGTTTGTTTTCTGGTATTTTTCATGATTCATATTCTGTTTTTTTTTTAAGGTGTGCTGATTTATTTTTAACCAACTTTTTGTTTGAGCGTTTGTTTTTAATTTATGTGATACTAATTTTTAGTTAATAGACTTATTTATTTATAATTTTACTATTAAATTTGAAGAAAGATTGCATTGAAAAAATTTGTAACAACTAGTTTTCACTGTACTCTTTCTTAAGTATCCTCCATTTTCTTTTCATCCAAAAGGTACAGTTCGAACAATTAAATTTTGAGAAAATATTTTTGACGACTAAAACTTTCGTTCCAACTGAAACTATTTTACGAGTCAATTAACGACCTCTGCACTTCTCTGGTCGGTCTCGGCAAGACCGGTACACCTTCACAACGTAGTTTGCACTCAAGAATTTCACATATCTTTGGAATCATGCACACTGACATTTTGCGCAGGGAACGAAATTGTTCTGGGAATTGTATTCGGCTGTACTGTTCAGAGACGACAAAGTTTCAGCAACGTGTCGACGCAGAATTTTGTCTCAATGTAAAGTATTACATAAAAGTATTTTTACGCTCGAATTATTATTGATGCCACTGCAATACGCAAAAATAATAACGATGTGCGTCAAAAATTAAATTTTTCTTTATTTAGTACATTTTTTTTTTAAATATGTGCAGTGTGATATGCATACCAATATTTTGACGGTAAATTTTTCACCAAAGTAAATTTGTATGATCCTTTTAAACCCAGCACAGATATAAAACGTGTTCGGGCGTTAGATATATATATGCTTCGTTGTTTTTTACGAGATTATATTTCGCGAATTTTCCTGGCTAGAAGAGGAGCAGCTCGGTATAAAAATTGAAAACTCTAACTTTTATTCTGACAGACATTTATTCTATAAATAATGAAATTTTTAGCACTTACTTCAATGCCTTTTCGGATGACTGTTCAAGTTAATGGAGTTTTAAGTTTCAATGAACTGATTGATTTCTAAAAAGTCTGTTTAAAATATCAGTTACAATTTAAAAATGAAGTCAAACAAAAATTATAACGCAGAAATGTTAATTTTATATTTCCAACGACTTTAATAAATCTAAAATTTTAATATTTCTGCAACATATTCTTTAATGATATCAGGAAGATAATTCAATCACTCTTTTGACGAGAGGAGCTCCCGAAGAAAGCTTTAAAAATGTGAACCCTAAACGTTTGTTTCATGAAAAATCCTAGCCGTTCAAGCCGGAGTCCTCCGATCTGGACTACGCCGACGTAGACTATCGCTCGTACGGGCCGATCAACTACAAGGCGGCCTCGATCGCGCTACTCCAGAACCGCGGCAGGCAACAGCAGCAGCAGCAGCAGCGGGACGAGAGAATGCCCCAGATGTACGGCGTCTCCGACGACAGTGAGGAGCTTCTGTAAGGTCGATGTGCATCACTTTTAATCCCCTCAAAGTGCCATCTCTTAGTCTGAACGGACTAAGTGAGACTGAGCGAGTGCTTGTGTTATTATTATATTACTGCGATCATTATTGTTACTCTGCGTGCGCTCAAAGGATCTTAGTTCATTCTTATACTGTACACAATTTTTTAAGACATTGGTACGCGTGTTTTTACCAGAAAAAAAACAAAAAAAAAACAAAAAAAAAAAACAAAAAACAGCTGCGCGGCTGGTGGATGTTAGCTTTTGACATTTTTCTTCGTCGAGTTACCTGAATCCATTAGTTGGAGCACTAAACTCATCTTAAAAATCAGAAATTAAACTGTTTTTCGAAGGCTAATTAAGTTGGGATTGAAAGTAAGTCACTATGTCATTACATTAATTCGGTGTACTTGAAAAATAGTTGTTTTTTAAATAGTTTACAGAAAATATATTTATAAATTTTATTATAGAATAACATGAATGTTCGAAAACTCGTTTATTTTCTTTCTTTCGTGGCGTTCTTATTCTTACCGAAAAGTTAAGAAGTAAATTTGAGGCGTAATCGAAGAAAATATATTACAATAATAAAAATAAATTTTCCAAACAAGCTCACTCGTAATTCATATCCAGAATTCGAAATTTTTTATTGTTTCCAGGATGTTGAAATTGATAATCTACGAAAAGCACAGATTCGAAAAAGAGCAGGCAATAGCTAATATAATAAGCTTAACTTTAAAATTTACAATGCAGAGCTTAATTTTTGAGCCACGGTAAAATAATGTTTCTTCGACTTTCGAGAACCATAAACAAATAAAACCTTGGGATCTTAGGAGACAATATCTAATATCATTAAAAGTTTGCTTGGAATTCGTTCCCTCACCAGCTCTGAGAGCACTGATTCGGAGGCGTATAGTATACGAGGAAATGTCTGTTTTTTTTACATCGTTCATACACTCAACATGCGCCATATCCGCTTTCGTGTAAGTCGAAAGCGAACGGCGAAGAAGACAAGAAAGGCAATTGACAAGCAGCCTTTCTTATACTCGTTATTTGTCACGGATTTATCTGGTCTTGCAAGATCCATCAATTAATCACACCGAGCTCGTAAGAAGTATACGTACATACATACACCCAATTCACCGCCGACCTTCCGTACTCTTCTTACCGTGATCGTTATCCCTGATGGCGCCTTTTAAATATACCCTCTTATATTATCGCCGCACAGCAGGTCTTGTCATCTTTTTATTAACGTGAACCTTCCGAGATGTGCTTTTTACACCTGGTATAAAACTGTAATAAGTGTTGGTACGTGTGTAGCGTTTTGTTCTAAAAAAATTTAGTCGAGGAAAATAATGTTAACCCGTCTCCTTCCTGGACTCTTCGCTGTGTGTGTGTGTGTTTTTTTTTTACATAACCAGCTGTGCGTGCATTTGTGTATAAATGTGGTTCAGACATTCACAGTGCGTCTTTACTTTGGCTTCCACAATTATTCTCACCTGAAAACTACTCTTAGTGGAAAAAAAGAGATAAAGATATACCTTTCTTTTTTACTTTTTGATACTTTATACTAATTTTCATTTCCTGCCGTTTCGCGTAAAACGCGTAACTATACAATTTAATCCACTGCCCTTTCAAAAAAGTTATACTTATTTAAATGCACAAGATGTTCGATATTATTGAAAAAAGTTACAAGAATTTACTCTACAAGAACTTTCATACAAAAAGTATCTATCATAATTTTGTTTATACATTATTTTGTGTACCCCCGATAAAGTTAGATGTATTATGTGTATAATATTCGTACGTATTTATCAACTATAATCTGAAAGAAACGTTGACTCAATTGTATTTTCTAATAAAAGGCCAAAGAAGAAAAAGCGAGTTACTAAAAAAAAAAAGTGTCGAAGTAACAATAGGTGCTCATGCTGCGTTCAGGATTCGCGTCGTCCATTGTTCCCGGTTCTTTTTAACTATGGTCGACGGCACTCGAATTCTACTGATATCCTGTGACTATATACGGTAACATAAGTTTAAGCGACCTATATAACTACGTGTACAGAATATACAAGAAAGAAATAAACTACCGAAGCGCGTATCGCAACTACGATGTTGTATATTATATGTGTAATAAATTCGAGCAAAGAGCCATTAAATATATATATATATATATACATATACATATATATACATATAGAGTGTCTCGAGAACGAATTTCAATCTAGCTTAATATCAATAGAGACCTCTATTAATCTTGTTAAGAGGCAATGTCACTGACCGTTCGTCAGACCTATTAATATATGTATACACTTATAATATAACAGCCAGAACGAAGACAGTCGTTTCGAGCCGACACATTTTTACACGTCCGCTATTAAATTATATCAACCCGATAGCAGAGGACTCAAGGCGAATGTCCTGTGACAAATCGGTAACTGTTGCGCGATATTGAAGAATTTGTAGGAAGTATAAAGAGAGTCGTTGACTGTTTAGGACGCGGGAAGTATACGAGGTGGACAATTCTAAATTGTATTTCATTTACATTTGTTGAAATGTTAGGTAAAGCATTATTTTCTAGAATAGTACTCTTAATGTACGTTGGATTTTTTAAAACGTAATTTGTATTTAAATATATATTAAATATTAATATTTGATTTTTCTAATGAAACGCCAACCGTCAAATTCGAAATTGACTTTTTTTTTTAATATTTTTTAAAAACTTTTTGTAAATAGATCATTTTTTTTTCTAGAAATATATTATAAAATATAAAAACACGTTGTAGAAATTAATGAATCACTATTTAATATTATTGGATATTTATAGTCAAATATAATTTATTTTTTTGAATTGTAAAGTAATATAAGTTTGAGTCGATAGAACTGAACTCGTTATAAAATTTAGGAAAAATATTATAACGTATTGATATAATTTATTTAATAGCCCTTCTAAGCTTTAAGAAAGTATAGTTGTTGATGAGGCACTCACTTTAACAAGAGCTTTTTTAAGATACATCGCGTTTTATTCGCGATCTTCCGTCCGATTGAAAACACGCGCAGAACATCTCTCTTTGTCTGATCAGCCATACAGATGTGAGCAAAATTATATATTAATAATCTATATACGTAAAATATTAGCTAAGGAAAAAGTGCATGTAGACATCATGTAACATGATAATATGCGGAGTAATTAATTTTCTAAATGTTTCTATCATTTCGCATTTAACATTTAGTGTCTCTCCTTTATTCTATCGCAAAAGCTCTACATGAATCCTTACCTTTAATACTCAAGCCGTATACACATTTACTCGATGTAGTAATCGTACTTAGTATTAACATATACTCGTGTAAAAAGTTGCTCACGACTGCTAAGCAGAGAGAAAATGTCAAACAGACAAAAAAGAGGAATTCGCCTTGGGAGAGCGGCGCAATGTCGCGTCATTGTTGAGTATTCAATTATTACCGGCACCATACAGGGTATAAAAATATAAAAAAAAAAATTCGCGATTCGTCATTATAACTCTTTTCATTCGTTTCTCTCGCTTCTTTCTTTTTTTTTTCTCTTTTCCATAATTAATATAACGATTAATGTCGCGCGACAATTTGCAGCATTCGTAAGCGTATGCGTCTCAAGTACCCTTTAGACTCCGGCGACTCGTTTCGTAACGAGGGAGTGTATACCGTTTTTTTTTTGCGCGCGGATTTTTTCTTTTCGGACGACTTTTTTCGCTTGCTTGCTTTTGCCGACATTCTTGGGAAGAGGCTAGAAGCGCGAGCTGCGCGCAACGGTTCATCAGTGTTAATAAACACTGTGAGCTAAGGGATTGCTCAGGCGCTTTTATTTAGCTTTGACGCAATAATTATATTTATTATGACTTCCTTCTCTGTTTTTGCGCAAGTTTGTGCGTACCTCGTATGTACTCGTTGGAATATATGTTTAAGCGAAAGTAAGAAAAGTAAGTAATTAACGTTTCGATGTATAAAATAAGAACATGTTATGATGTGCAAACACAGAAATATAAAATTACTCAAAGACAACATAGTTGATATCGACTTAAAGGAGAAAGTACAGTGTGGGCAAAATAAATAGGAGGCCCGTAATTCATGTTCAGAATGCAAGTTTAAAACGCATATGCGTCAACCATAATTAATCGTGTCATGTTAACTTTCATAGCTTAAGGACTCCACCGAAGCCCACGTCGAACAGAAAAACGTAAAGGTAAAAACTGAAAAGTAAAATTATTAAAATATACATGCTACTTGCACAAAAAAAAATTGTTCTAAGTTCCATGGAACCCTTGTTTGTTTAAAGATTTTTATTGCTCGTTTTCATTGCTTTGACTAGAGAGTTTAGTTTTTATCTTTACAAACTATTAAGTATAGACTAGAATTATATTGTAATATTCACTGTTAAATTGTCACATCGATAGCGAATTGTATAAGATACGTGTTCTCTTGCATCAGTTTCTTTAAACAGATCTCGGTGCTTCACTATTATTTCTTTTTTACTCATTTACAAAAATTATATAATATTTACACATCTAAAAAAAGAGTGAAAGCGAATATGAAAGCGTACGTAAACGTATAAGAGAGGGAGAATATATGCTTCTCGTGTTGAACGTGCCAAAGGGTTATAAATTATCTAAAAGGAACGTTCATTTGTGTCGACGAACAATTTGTCTCGTCATTTACTAAAGTATACAAGGAAAACAAGGATATAAAAATAAAATAACCTGTACGTGCAATTTAAGATGTAATGATATTTTAATAAACGGATCTAAAAATAAATGTTATGTCTAGAAGGTAATGACTGTGTAACGTCTTATTAATATATTTCCTTTTTTCATACGAATTTCTTTTTATTTGGCTCGAATGCATTTTAATAAATTACTTCGTAATAAAGGTAAGTGAATAAAAATTTAATTTTAATCGTATGACTTTAATATTTATACATAAAGCATTGATACATAGTTACATTCGCTTGGTGGCGCACCGTAACCTTTTCATATCTCATGACAAAATTAGCAACCGATGACTATTAGAGAAGCTCATATAATATCGTCTCATTTAAAGATAGATTTGAATTAATTTTACGAAATTTTGAACGGCATAGTGCATATATTAATATTACTTATTATCCATTTATATTTATAAATGGAATGAATCTAAATATAGTACATAGACTCAGCTCTGCTTCGCATTCTTTATATTATAATCTGTAGAACCGTCAATCATGTGAAAGCGGTACAAATATAGGGATCACGTTTTTCTCACGTTATTTATAGAAAACACTTTTAAGTAATTAGTTAACTTGTTTTCAAAAACTGTATTCTTAATAAATATATATCTGCAAAGCTTATCAGCTGGTTATATTCCAATAAGTGTAAGGTTCCATTCAAAATTTTAGATTAACTTAAACTTTAATAGTAACAGCAATCGCAATTAGGATATGATTAAAATAATAGTCAAATTATTTGACTTAATTTTTTTTTATTAAATCCATTGAAAATTATTAATTTTAGTTTTACCTTTACTTTACTACTGTAAATAATGCATTAAAATTAATGAATGACGCGCCTCGCACCTACTTCAAAAGCAGCAGTCAGGTCCAAAATTAGAATGTGTCGCGTCCTAATTGGTTCTTGTCATTAGCAGGCAAGCATTTATGCCCTTATCATTTCTACGTAGACATGAATCGTAGAACGACGTTGATGGCGCCCGAAATCCGAAACACCAGTGAACCAACGAACATTAATTAATTGCGATCTGTCAACTTATTTAATATCACAGCTATTTTATACTCCTCTTGAATTTTATATAAAATATTATTATTATTTATATAAAATATTAATTAATAAATTATTATCAAGAAAAACATTGATGAAGTCCTTTGCACATTTCATTAAGACATATGGTAGTTGTTCGAAGTATAAAATGGGATAGAGTACAATGTCCTGAAATATTCTATATTGTTAATGACTACATAAATCTATAATTAACATTGCATCTAAGCCGTTTTTAACACCCTATATCTTCGAAATTAATTAGTAGATTAAAAGTTTTATGAGCACACTGTATTTTTAAATATTAGTTATATTTCTTTTTAATTACTTAAAAAACTAAATAATTTTCTCACGTAATTTGACTAATTTAAGCAATATAGATATATTGTAAAGTTAAAATTGGTCGTTATCCAATATTCCGTAACATTAGATGCTTTCTTGGCACTCGCTCTCTGTAAAATACTTACTATAAAAGGAGTATTCCGCTTATAAACTTAAATTTTCTTTTCAGAACTTACTTGGCACAAATGAATAGGAGGCTAATCTGTTATTTCTTCATCTTTATTGTTTACACTTTCTTATTCTAAGTTTAATGTTTAAATTACATGTTTTTTTTCAAAGAACTAAATATAAGATGTATTAACTTTGTATTAAATAAAGTTTTTTAATGGTGCACAATGAACTTTGATATTATAATTTTCAACGAACTACACTCTATTGTATTAATTCTAACTAAAAGTTTGTAAAGAAAATTTCTATACATAAAAGGGTATAAATTATGCTGTGAATAATGTTTCTTATTAAGTTTCAATTGAAGTGAAATACTTATGATAAAGAGAAAAAGAGAGTGGGTGAGAGCATCTCAACGCGTGTACTAAAATGTTGATGGGTGAACAAGCATGTATGTGATGATATACATGCGTGACTAAAAGAAGATGAATCCGAGGTAAGAAACAAGTAGCTCTCACAAGAATAATAAAAACTGCAAGATACCTATTTCAAGAGAGAAGCAAATCTTTAGAAATATTGCTCAGCAGACCTCTCTCAACTTTGTTACCTCCCGTATAAGAAAGATAGGCCTTCCAATGCTCTTGAATTAAGAACCGCAGTCTACCGGAGACAGGCCGATTCTCGGATTCTCTTTTGTGTGCATTTCCGTATTCACTTTCGCGGCTGACATCTGTAGAATACCGTCTATGCAATTGCTTCCTTGCCTTCCCTCTCTGTCTCTAGCATACTCGCGTAACATTAATGAAAAATTAGTATAAAAAATTAGAATAAAAATAAAAAATATATTTTATTAATTAATTAATAATTATTTTAAAATGAGTTAAAAGTACTGTTAATTCTGAGAATTCGATTTAAGACTAAATTTTCACCTACAACCAGGCATATTTTGAAAAAATTTTGCTTTTCTCCTTTTTTGCGAAAGATCAAGTGTATTGCCAATATTTTTGAGGAACTTTAACTTATCAATAGCTTTTAGAAATATTACTTTGTTACTAAATGTTACACGATCCAGTGAATGAAAAAGAATAAATATACGTATTTTTAAAGTTTTTTTATTCCGTGTCTATTGTCAAACATGGTACCGATACATACACGATGCCACATTTTGCTATGCTTCTGTACTGCCTAGTAGATTATTAGTCTTACAGCCCTCATAATACAAGAACACCGGAAGGACTAATTTGTCAGTAAATTTTAAAATTACTTGTTTCCATAAATACCCTTGGAAAAAATTTAAAATAATGTTATCTTCTTGTAAAGAGTTCATATAATTAATAATTGAGGTATTTTTGGCATTTCAAAAAAAGCTTTGGGAAGTTCTCGTAGTTACTGGAACCATTTTTAATACTTGCACTCCATTATTATTGATAAATTCTTGCCTCTCTCCAAGAACATAGCTTGTCGGCTTTTAAAAGTATTTAACCACTCAAAAGTACGCCATTCCATAGAAGCACAATTCATTTTTTCATCGATTTGGCTTTGATTTCAAATTGGTTTAACTATATTATATAGTAACCTATCATTACTCTGATTCATATTTGCTTTTCGGATATTCTCTTGCAAATTATTATTACAAGTATTTATTAGTGTTTTTCCTTAATAAGGTTTTGAGCTCTATAACGAGAGAGATCTGAATAATCGTCTAATTTCCCTGAAAAAAATTTTGGTAATTGAGAATATAAACAGCTATAATGAACAGAGCTAAGAATATGACAAGCTATAAAGATCAGAGAATGCAGGCATTGGGAAAGCTCTCCACTATCTAACATCCATAACTAACATCTACTTCCCACTACCGCATCATTGCTGGCAAACAAATACAAGAAGAACTACTACTGTCAGGGATTATCAACTGTGGATAATCTGTGGTCACTTCGGAGAGGGTGACGCTCGCAATCCTGCTCATAACAGTAATGTCAGCAACACAAAAACCGAGTCAAAGACAATGAGTCACACTCGAAGACTCGGCTACACTAGAAAACACAATGGCAGTGAAGAAACAAAACCGTATTTAATACCTGCGATCTCGACCTCAGGTAGTTTGGCCCTGAAACAAGCCATAAATTCATCAAGAGGCCTATAAATATATAAATGAATACCTTAATAAGAATGAGTATGACCTGTTCATTAAGTTAAAAAGTGCGGTAAAAAGCAAAGGATTTAAATACATTTGGCAACGAAAGGGCTGTTACATACACCACATTGACCAGATCCGCCAATACCTACGCGATGAACACTCTTATCATCAATTTGAAGTTGCAAAAACATGGCTTGGATCAGTAATAACGGATGAGACCATCAGCATTGAAGGCTTCAGGATTGTTAGACAAGATCGAAATCACGAAGGGGGTGGCGTGGCACTACGTTAGGAAGAAGTGGAAGTATTTTCACGGTCACATACAGAGGCTCCAGGTAAACCTAGGGCTCCCGAGTATCTTATGTGTACTCTATTCAGAGGCAAAACACCGTCTGTCCTGGTCGCGGTAGTGTACCGTTCCCTCTTAAAATTTCTTATCTGAAAAACTCGTCGCTCTCACACCATCTTAGGGTCTATTGTTTCGACCAGTCATAAAATAGTCATGGGTGACTTCAATGCTGATCTTCTCAAAGACAACCATGACTCTAAAATGCTTCAAAAGCTGATGGATGAGTTGTCACTCCACCTCCCATACCTGGATTGACATCATACTCACAGATACTAATGACAGTTACACGAACCCACAAAACATAAAAATGCGTCACCTGCTCATCAAAGCAGTTACCGTGACTACAAAAACATCTCGACTGATGAGCTCAACAGCTTACTAAGCCACTATTGCTGGAACTCCATGACACACATCACAGAATTTAATTTCAACACAGTTATCGATAGTTTAAGGGAGGTTTGTTGAGCAGTTAGCTTCCCTAAACCACTAAACGTAGAGTGCAGACACTACTAAATTCAGATATTAGGTATGTGATAGGTGTTGAGGGGATTCATCATATCACCCCACACAGGGTCAGCCTAGGATGGCTGCGCGTGGAAAGTCGCAGATCATATTTCATGGTCGTTTTAATCTATAAGATCCTGCGTATGCGTTCTCCAGCCTCGATAGCTTTCTAACAAGATACCGCCTATGGTACCTGTGAGGGACGATAAAAAAGAGCTAACGAGTTTGGTCTGAAATTCTTTTCGGTTCAAGCAGCGCGGCTATGGAATTCGATACCATTCGTAATCAGGAACTCGGCATCCCTTCACACATTGAAACAGTTGGCTTAGAAACACTTTAGGGAGTTAGACTTACAAAAGGTGTTTTACCACTGATTAACTATTCTACTACACCACCATTAGTCTATACACACATGATGGGTATTGTAAATGACGGACATATTTTCTTCTATTGCATAAAACTGTTACACTACTGACTTACATTACAATGTATATTTACTATGTATAACTGGTCATAATTGATATTAAAGCATATATCGATATGGGCAGAACCTACTTGCCCCAAAGATATGTAACTTTTGTATCTCTTTATACAATAAATAATACAATACAATACAATAATCTGCAAAAATTTCAAGACATTTTGTCAATTAGTTTTTGAGTAAAAAGGGAAAAATAAGAAAAATGACTTCTATGTACAACGATTACGGGAGTAAACAGGCTTCAAGTGACTTGAAATTTAGAGAAAAGGTAGATTTTTGTATATTTCGGTCGAGTTCGTTGGGCAGTTTATGAAACTTACTAGGAGAGGCCACCAATTTTGGGTCACGGATTTCCTTGTAACTTCGGAATATGTTTTCTAATATTAAAATATGAAGAAAGCCGCTTTCATTCGGTCAAACGCTCGATTTTTCAAAATTTATGAGCTCTTTTACCGAAAATCTAAAAAAAATCGATCTTTGAATAAACTAAAATTATGTCAATGAACTTTTTATGCTATTTTAATGATCATTCCTTGTTTGACTATAACTTTGGAGCAAATAAAGATCTTTGGACGAAATTGCTTCCTCCTAGAGGA
>UCOL01004936.1:0-13055 GCA_900474335.1 Ormyrus nitidulus
GGGGGGGGAGGAGAGGAGCCGCGAGGCGCGGGAGAGGGGCAGTTTATTGTTTCGGAAATTCGGAGCGAGGGATGGGCCGATGCTCTCCTCGCTTTTTAATCTTGTCTTGAAAGGAAAAAGCGCGGCGCGCGCTAATTATCGGCGTGGCTTTTCGGAGGAGAGAAGGATGGCCATTTAAAATTTAAAGGGACCGCGGCCCGAGTTTAATGAGATGCTGCGCTTAGAGACACGGGGATTCAAAGGTATTTCGTTTTGCTCGGGGCTGGCGGAAATTTTTTTCTGATGGGCTGCAATTGTTTTATACGTTGGAGGATTTTCGCTTCGTTATGGAGGATTGGATTTTTGGGTGTTTTTCTTTTGCAAGATTGAGAATCAAAAACGAAATTTAATCTGGATTTAATGGAGACGTTACCTTTTGCTATAACTGTAGATATCTCGAGGACAGCGAAGTCAACCAAGTCAATTTTTCACCACGCTTTCCGATACTTGGATGCTTTCTTTCTACTTTATCATCGTAAAAAGTTTCAAAAATACCCACTTCCATCCGCACATTTCTCAAAAATGATACCACTGCTCTCCTTGCCTACGCGTCTTGATCGATCAATTCAAGCAAAAGAATATCTGCTCGCCAACTTTTCATTTTTACGCAACAGGTAAACATGTACGATCACCCTAAAGAGGGAAAGAGAGAGAAAAAAACAAAAACATTTTGAAAAAAAAGCCGCGAAAGCGAGAGTACACACGAGAGGAGCGTGCACAATTAAAAAGCAGTAAGACACGTGAATATAATTAAAGAAACAGGAGCGGCCCGTACACTCGCCGTCTCAATTACGGCAGATAAGCATCGACGTCTGCAGCGGCGGCGGGTAATGAGTGAAAAATTATATTGCGCCGATTCGAGAGAGTGAGAGAGAGAGAGAGAGCGCCGGGAGAGCCCTCCGTGAGAAAGCGAGTTCAAAACACATTCCTCGCCTTATATATCCACGTGCGTGCCGCACACCTTCTTCTCTTTTCCCCCCTCTGTCGTGGGGTGCATTTAACTGACGGCCCATCTGGATCCAGGTGAACTCGGACGCCGGCCGTGCCGCTGCTTGTATATATGTGTGTATCTCGCTCTCCTTCTTTCCGGGGCGACGAGCCAGGCTTTCTTGCGTCCGGGAAACTCGTGAAATTCATGCTGCTACTGCTGCTGCTGCTGGCGATCTGTCAAAATAAAAAGGGGAGCTGTCCGAACGGCTCGAGTGGTTTCGGGTACCTGCTGCGAATATTAATGAGAGATCCGCATGATTATTTCATAGCGAAACTGCTCCTTTGTGATGGTAATCGTATAAATAATAATTTTGTGCTCTCGGTCGATGCTTATTTTACTTTTGTTTTAAGATAGTCGCGTGAATTGAATTATTAGAGCAGAGTTGAAAGTTTATTATGAGAAATGGAATTAAGCAGTGACATTAATAACTATTTTATAGAAACAGTTCCTTGCAATATACATCTTTATAAATAAAGACGTACAATAAAGTCACATTCATTTTACATAATTATTTTCTTTCCTTTTTATATGGCTTGTTTAATTTTGTACACTTATTTATACTTTTACTGTGTACCTCTAACCTCTTTGTTTACCAACTACGTAATGCACAAGTTTTTCTCGAGCAAAGTCTCTTTCCCGAAAAAGCCACAAAAAACGAATGAAATCAATAAATCAATCTCCCGAGCTTTCCCAGTGCGCCCTAGAACCTCGAAAGGCCGAACGGGGGGAAATGAACGAAAAAGTGCATTAATCTCCTAAAGGCAGCGATACATCAGCGCTAAACAGGCAAAATCGATATCCCGCGCCAATGCTCAAAAACGCATCGGCGAAAAAAAGAGCTCGCTCGGCTCGTGCATCTCGGCTCTCTCTCTCTCTCTCTTGTCGCTATCCCGTTCCGCTCCCCGGTCGCGCTCCGCTGCTGCTGCTGCTGCTGCTGCTGCTGCTGGTGCTGTGTGGTGCTGTGCTGCTCCCCACCCTCGGGACTTGCGCGTACACCTCGCGGCGGCGGCGGCGGCGCTCGGCTCGACGTCCTCGCCAGTAGAGCAGCAGCAGAGCGCAGAGCGGAGCTCCTCAGTCGCTCCTCGTCCCCCGTCGCGTGCGCGCGTGCGTCTTTTTTTTTCCGTCACGTGGTCGTAGTTGCTATACGTACACACACACACACACACACATCTCTCTGTACACCCGACTCGCGCTCACACACAACCTCTTTCACAGTCACACACACGTAGTCGCCGCATAACACACCGGTAGCGCATCCGTAGGTGTAGACGCACGGCCGGTACGTATATATACCTCTCTGGCCAGCTTTCGGAGCTTGCGAGAGAGAGAGAGAGAGAGCGAGGGAGAGAGAAGCCGGCCGCCGCTACCACTGCCGCGAGTAGCCGAGAAGGAGGAAGCGCACGTGCTTGTTTAAAGGGCCAGAGGGGTCTCCTCCTTGGCGGCTGCCGCTGTTGTTGTCGGCCGGCTGGCTGCTCGTCGTCGCGAGTGAGAAAGCGAGTCGACGGCGATCGCGCGCGCGCGCGCTCGCGAGCCTGTGTCGCCTCTCTTTTTTGTGCAACTCCTTTTTTATTCGCCGGTCGACGGCTCGCTTTCGCCTTTTAACCATAACCCGCTTGCAGGATATTTCGCACACGTCGCCTGGATATATAGATATATATATACGTACACGCCGACTCGGAGGAGAGGGAAGAGACGTGAATTTCTTCGCAGTGAGACGTAGATAGAGAATTGTCAACATTTTATTATATATATATATATAATCAGTGATTAAGTGTGGTAGAGGTATATTCTCTATATATAATTAGATAGAGTCAGTGTTTTTTTGGTGTTTTCGCGCTTCCGAGAACACGAGTAAGAGTGCAGTGCGCGAGAGAGGAACAGAGGCAGCAGCGGGAGCAGCAGCAGTTTGATATTCACTGAGGAAGGAGGCGGTGGGAACAGCGGGGGAACACGCCAAACTGGGGAAATATGAGCATTGCTGCCCTTCTGCAGGCCGCTGAGTATATCGAACGAAGGGATAGAGGTGAGCTTTAACAGTTTTTTTTAATCAAACTTAACCTGCAACGACGCCCGACTTTGAATTCGCGCGGATTCTAAGTATTCCGCGAATATCACGTGGGATAGCTGCGCGATTCGAGGCAGCAGCTTTCAAGACCTTTGCGGTGGCATCGTTGAGTCTTCGGTTTTTCGAGTTTTTCAGCTGAATTCTTGGAAAGGGGAGATGTGCGGTTGATTGTATAGTTTAGGGGAAAAATTGCAAGAATTTTCGTGTAACTTAACCTCTGCGCGAACTCAGAGATGGCTTTGATGCAATCATTCGTTGTGACGAATTGGTAAATAGTTTAGAGCTGCATCTTTCGCTCATGTGCTGCTAATTATAATAGAAAACCGGTGATACAGTTTGTTTCTCGAAAACAGCGATTTTAGATACAGTTTCTTTGTTTACGTGGCGGACGATATGCGCTTTGCAGGTCGATTAGTTGTCTTTTTCAACAGAAATTGGTACTTCCCATACTTTATTAAAAAAGATAATTTCATTTAACGACTTTTTATTAAAAAATTTGAAACTATTTTGCTGAAAAATGTCACTCGATAAACTAAGTTTTGAATTCGTGACCGTTAAAAAATTAGTTCTTGTTCGTCAAACTCAATTCACCGACCGTTATTTTTTTGTAAAAACATTCTCTTTTCGAATCTGTAATCTGGTAGAAAAAGCTTAACCGCATCAGAGCCTCCTTCGAGCTCCTCCTAACGGAATTACTCCCTCCTAATTCAATTCGCAATCGCGTCGAACGGCAAAAATTGGACGAAAAATATTCCGGCCGCTGCAAATATAAACTAAATAAACTCCGACTGGGTGAAAAGCCTGCGGAGCCGCGAGGGGCAATCATCAAAAATTTCGCTCCAACTCAATCAAACCGTCGGAATGAAAAAGAAATTGAAAAAAAAAGCGCGGCGGTGCGCGCGAGCGACATAACAACAGCGGCACTGACCGACACACAGCGAAAAAAGGTCGTATAATCCAAGAGCCGATGAAACAATGCGTCGCTGCCGCCGCCGTCGACGTAAAAAATTACGCGAGGAAAAGTTTTTTTGATCCCCCCCCCTCCCCCCGGCACGAGAGAACGAAAACAGAGAAATTGTCTTGCTGGCGCGCGTGATGTAAAAGACGAGGCTGAGGTATTAAAGTTTGATGGGTAAATATCGGTTATTGATTTTTGATTTTGCTTTGATTTTAAAGTTTTCGCGGTATTTAATCCAACTTCGGCGTGCGTCAATTATTACGGAGAATTTTGTATTTACGAAAAAATTCGATAAAAATTTACTACACATTTTTTGAATTTAGAACGTTTTAGAATGTTGCGATTTCTTTTTGAAAAAAAAGTACTAAACGACTTTCTACAAAAACTTGTTAAATCTAAATCTTAAATTCGATCAAAAACTAGGTCCTTGACGGCAAAGAACAACAGTAAAGAACCAGCTCCTTTCTCTTTCGCCGGCAATTATCCTTTTTCATCCTTTTTCCGTCTTAATTGTCTCTCCTCCTTTCGTCTTTGTCTTTTTGTCACCCGCTATTCTCATACACACGTTTAGATTTATCACTTCTTGCCGCACAGCGCGTTTTTTCCTTCTCTTTCTCTCTCTCTTGCGTACGTGGAAGGAGAAGCGAGTTTTCGTTGTCTTTAATTTATTTCCGTTGTTCGCAATGCTTGGAATTTCGGGTGTCTTGCGCTCGCGGTTTATGTTTTCGCGCGTACGAGAGAGAGAGAGAGAGAGAGGGAGAAAACGGAGTTTATTAGCATTCTTGCGTCGAGCTTTTTCGTAATGGATCGCGAGGTCTCCTTTTTTTATGCGTTCCAAGGCATTCGCCTTGGGATCTAAATAAAATCTCGGGATTTAACAATTTCTCCCCTTTTTTGTTTACCGCAATTACGAGGAGACAAATTGGGCTGCGCCGATTTTAAATGTTGCCACTTTTTTGCATTGAAATTACCGTATTTTTGACATGAATTGGGCTGAATTTAAGTTTTTTTTTTTGTTTACGAATTTTTGACTTTAATTTTCGGAGAGTAAATTTTTATGTACAATTATTTAAAACTTTTATTTTTTCATTTTACGACCAGGGGTTGTAAAAAAGTTATTGTATACAGTTATTTGAGAGAAGAGAGACAGTGAATGGAATATGAATATAATGAGTCCCTCTACATGATAAGAATTCATAACGCGACTGGCAGACGATCATAAAACGGTGCGAAAAAATAAGTTTAAGCAGTTGATTTTATATGTGCACTTTTATTGCAAAAGACTTATTTATTGGGTTTTAAAATACTGAAAAATTTAAGAGTAGATTTTCTCGCATTATTCTCAGATATTTCCACAGTATTTTTACACGTATCTGCATTCGAAGGTCAAAAAAGTCGTCGCCAAAATATATTTTAGAACATAAAAAAAAATAATAATTCATCCAAGCCCTAAATGTACTGCCATCCTAAACTCCTCTTTGTATACCTAATCCCGGTCAGCTTTCATCACGTGGCATTTAATCCCAGCACGCAAACTTTTCTTGCTCCGAAATCAAAACTCGTGTTTTGCCGGAGGTCTCAGCTGCTGTTGCTGCTACTGCGTGCGAGAAAGTGCGCGCGTCCCCGGAACGCGATGATCTCATTTTATCACTCCACTTGCCGCTCGCGCAATCTCTCTCTCTCTCTCTCTCTCTCTCGTACGTGTTTACACACAAGTTGCCGCCGTTTTCCCCTCGTGCCTGCAGACACGGTACGTCTAATGCTGCAACGGACTTAGCCAGGACCATTGATTTTTGGGGGCCGGAAAATGATACTGGCCAGCTGGAGTTTCAAGCCTCTGCGCTTCGGTATTGATTTTTTCGTACTTCGAAATTTTTGGGGGTCGGCTGAAGTTTCGGCCGAAGTGCAATGAATTTTCGGTCGGGTATTGTGAGGCGTTGGGGGAGAAATTTCTGGCGGGAAATTTATTCTGTAAAGTATACCGCTATAGAATACTGCTTTACGACGAATGTTGAAATTAATCTTGAAATTAACAGTCTTTTGATTTTTTGATTGTCTTCTATCCATTTTAAATAATAAAATTGTTCAAAATTTTTTGTTTATTTGCACCGTTATTTTCAAAAAACAAAAATACATATACAACCAAGTTTTACCTTATTTTAATATACAGTAATTCTTTCTTACACATAAATCATCACTAGGTTTATATTTAGGAAATGCAGCTACGCAAACTTTATTGTTTACTTCCAGGTGACCTCGAAAGGTCATTTAGATAAAAATCTAGATATTTGCTAAAAAATTCTACAGATTTGATTTATTATTAAACTGATTCGTTAAGCACATTATAGATTTATTCTTGGTACTTTTGAATAAAAAAATAAAATAGGTCTGAATTTCTCAAAAAAAAATTTGTTCAGAATCGCATTGCCCAATCAAGAATGAAACGAAAACCTCAAAAACGTTAAATGCCCGCAAAAACAGCTCCTAATGTCTTACGCAATCACGGCTCTTTAAAAATATCATTTCCAAGCAGAAAAATTAGTATTACCGAAGCAATAATTCTTCCTGCGCTCTGCATGTCTGCGTGCAGCAGTAGCAGCGTCGACGCTGCCAGTGCAGCAGCGCAACTGTTCGGCTTTCCGTTACGTAAATAAAAGTTTGAGGAAACCATACATCATTCGCTTGGAGTTTGATGTAAGGAGGAAAAAAGGAGAGGAGGAGATGCCCTCTCTTTCTCTCTCTTTAAAAACTGCATTTCGAAGGCATTTTCTTAAAGTGGACGGACTATAAATTTTATTTATTAATTGTGTTGTCCCATATACAGTAATAAGGTTTAAGGTGTGAATGTATTTAAGGGATGGAACTGTTGTATATAGATAGTTATATATGTGGTGCGTGTATGTGATTAGTTTTAATTCTTGGCTGATAGGTATATTCTAGTAAATTCATTATATTTGAGAATTTTATTTTATTTTGTGAGCATTTATATGATATCACTAATTTTAACAACTCGACTTACTGTGACATTAAAGTATTATTACTATTAGGATGGCTGTGCAATATTTTTATATATACATTTATTTTTTCGTAATTTATAGTACTATTAAAATGTCTGTGATATCAGACTGCGAAATTTTTATGTATATTTTTTTAGTATGCTCATTCTCCATTATATTACGCTACCTTTTTTCGTACTCAAATTACAAATAAACGAACATCTATTTATCTGTCTCTCTCTTCGTGGATCGGCGATTTCGATTCGAGACGAAATAATGTCCAGGGAAGGCGTATTTACACGCGACGAGTTTGGGAAGCAAAAAATCAATGAGGTCGTGAAGTTTTCCGAAAAATTACCGGCTATTTTGGCTGGAAGTTACTTTTGAAATTGCCTGTCATTAGGCCGGAGCTTGTTTTTTTAGCGACACAAATTACAAAGTAGGCATGCGAAGACGATCTTTTTTCTCGGATTGTTGAACTTTTTGAAAGGTTTCTGCTTTTCGAGTGATTTTGACGGTAATTAGATTTGTATCACGACTGCCTTTGGGCCTTAAGTACCTTAGAGCTTCTTTGTACATAATCTTATTGGGAATGAATGTGATTTTGTTTTTGCTCCAAAGAGGAATTACGTATCTTCCTTTTTTGCTGCTCGTTTCTCATCAGAGAAAATGAACGTTCGCATAAATTTGGAACTACGTGTAGAAGCCCACTTACCTGCTTCCGTATTATACAGCGACTTTCCAGAAAATAAAATGCATTTAAGCCCCGTCGTAATTGTTAAAAGTAATTATGAAGGTCCGTAACTAAGCCAAGTATTCTCGTGAGGTCGAAAGGAGTCTAGTCTAAGCAGGTGTATGCTTAAGATAACTTTTTATAGAAAGCAAGAAAAATTAGTGCAGTGCAATTAACAGCAAAAAGTAAGCTTCTAATCAATTCAACTTCTAAAAGCAGTGTTTACATCATTCACAATCGTGTATTTCAATCTTAATCTACAGCGAGTCCCGACATTCAACTACTCCTTCGGTAATTGCGCCTGCAGCAGCTACATTTCCCAACCTCAGCCTCGAAAACCACGCCTTACGAAACTCCTCGCGTCGTCAACCTCCGTCGATCAGACTCGGAGGAAAAAAAAAAGCCTCCCGCCCAGAATAAACACCGCTGCAGCAGCAGCAGCGAAATCCCGTCGAACTCGTTGACTCTCCGCGGCGAAAAAAAGGGACGTAGAAAGAGAAGCCGATAAAAACCAATCGCGCGAGGTATATATTCCGCCTATTTTTATTTCCACGCTGCACCGCTCGGTGGAATCGAGGCGGCTCTCTCGAGATTTTCAAGGTCGACGCACTCCGCCGTGGCGCGCGATTACGGTCAGAGGAGCGGGAGGGGGAGGAACGCAGCCCGTTGTTGTTTTGAGTGCCTCGCGCCGCCGCCGCTGCTGCTTCTTCTTCTTCTTCTTCTTCTCCGACGAAGCTGTCGGAGCTTCTTCTTTGGTTGCGCTTGCCTCGCTCTTCTTGTTTCGTTGACCGGTTTGGCGCGCTCTCTGTGTCTCGCCCCCCTCCTCCTTCACCCTCCCTCTCTTGAATCGTCGTTTTGCGAGAAGCCTTTCCGCCTCGGAGGGTAAGTGACCCTATAGTGGGGCCCCTCGCTATTTCGGCTTGTTGTTGTCGAAATTTCACTTCGGACGGGTATTTTCGGATGATTATGGAAATTAAACGCCCCGCGTGGTGCCTTTAAAAATGTTAATGCCGCCTCGCGTCTTCGGAAGGCTTAGCGAGTTTTGCAAAATGTGTTGGAACTGACGTTTATTTTCAAAGTCTCGGTATATCTTGATGCAGTTCTTACGTTAGTATTTACGAGAACGGAGCCCGGTAGTTTTGAGGTTTAATTTATCGAGTTGGACATTAATTTGCCGAGAAACATTTATTTGTGTGTCAAGAGGGCTTAATTTTAGCCTGAAATACTTCATTCATTGAGCAAAAGATGTAGTTTTCTTATATAAAATCTGACTTTTAAATAGAAATGGGCAGCTTTGAAAATACGGAATCGAGTACCTGTTCGCACTTCCTTAAAAGTCTGAATAAACTGGGCCGCGAGCCAATAAAACTACTGTTCAACATTCTCATAATTAATTCGCAAAAGGCAGCGCGATAAAATCGTCAAAAACCGCTCTTAGCCCCCGAAAAGCGCATTCGGTTCAATTGGAAACCGGACGATCTAAATATAGCCCCGCGTCTATCATTATAAACAATCCTCGCGCCTACGCCGACCACTTGAGGCCGGGCCGCGGAGAGCGGCAAAACACATAAATATCCGAGATCGGCGCTCGCCCATAAACAAACCTTAAATAAAATCCCGGCGTGTTACTGTACCTCGCAGCAGAAGGAAACCGGTCTGCTGGCTGCTTGACCCGCGTCCCGTTGCCGAGGCTCGAAAATTTTGCGAATAAAGAACTTTCTGTCGTCTGTTACCTCCTTCTCTCTCTCCCTCTCGGTTCGTTCGCTCGGCGCGCAAAATTCGAATTAATAAGACGAGCGTAAGGCCCGCTCGCCAAGGTTATTGCAATATACAGCGCCGCTCTCGCCCGGAGCTTATTTTGCAATCGCGAAGTACGCGCCGGTTATCGCACGTATAATCGCTCTAAGTGCATTTAGGATAAGTGACCGTAATACAGATACGCTCGCCAGAGTCGCTGTAGTTTTCCAGTGTCGCTTTTAGAGGATATTGTCGGCGATGGCTTTTTTTATTGAAATAAATTCGAAGTTAATTTAATTGAAAGTACCTTGCGCGAGGAGTCGCTCGATTTTTTTTGTTTGCTTGAGAAAAAGAAAATATTTACTTTTTCTGCAAACAGGTCTTATCTGTTAATTATTATTTTATTACATTTTAATAGAAAATGGAATGTTATTAAAGAGGGAAAATTATAAAAAAAATTGATCTTACTATATTTGGATATTGTTACTGTTGCTTTAGTTTCAAAACCACAATCGAGTTATCGAATAAATCTTTTCTTGTCAATTAGTCGCTAAAGCTCTTATTGAAAAATGCACTAATTGCGTTCTATTTATAAGTTTTATCTCCAATCGACTCTTGACAGTCAGATTGTAATTTATACGTGTGTATATGCGAAAGCGTCCATTCTAGTTATGATTTGCATAATCACGAGGGTCGACTCGCCGCTGCCTTTTTTTTCCTCTCCAGTGACTAATCCGTAGGAAGGAGACGTCAGCTTCCAGACATTTAAATGTGTATTTTCTTTTTCGAAGCCTGCAAAACTTTCGCAAACCTTTATTATTCGCGAGAGGTGTTTGCCATCGACTTTTTACGTAACGGCGCTCTCTCGACTCTCGTGTCGTAATCGATTATGTTAACTTTAGACAAATAATCGATTATTTTCCCTTGGCGGCTCGCGGCCGACGCGCAAAGTTGCATTAGTCGATAAGTTGCCGGCCGGGCAAAGTCGCCGCCTAATGCACTCGATGCAATTAATGCGATCGCGATCTCCTTTTGTGATATGTTAATTTAGACACGCGAATGGAAAGTTATGTGGAAATCGCATTCTCGGATCATGCGAAAGCACTATTATGCCGAGGGAAGTGTAAAATAAGCCAAGTGACTTTCATAATGAGAGTTTTTTTTAAATATTTTTCGTATGAATCACAAGTTCACTGATGAAAATTGAATCGATTTGTAAAGCAATGACAAAATGGTCTAGTTTTTTTTTTTAACACCGAAGAAACTTTTTTGCGTTTTCAATTTTTTTTTGGAAATAAAAAATATTTTTCGGAATTATTTTCTCGTTTCCTCTAGTGGTCATTTGATATAATTGCATCTTCTGCGGGGGAAATAACCAAGTAAATACTATCCTCTTCGATAATCGACGGAAAAGATCCGGAATTCAATTTTTCGCGGGAAAATAATTACTCCGGACTGCTCTATTATCGGGAATCACGGAGCGCCGAGAGAGAAGCCTTCGGCGCCGAATTTAAAAGTCAGGAATTCCTCATCGCCGCTTTACATGCACAACTCGAAGCGCCCTCGAGCCTCTCGCGAGAGGGGCTGGAAGCAGAGAAAGAAGCGAGTCGATTCAACCACTTTTCGACACGCTCTTCGCACTTCTTTCGCCCCATTGTATTATGCTATTCTTATTAATATTTTCGACTCTCCCGGCTCCGCGATCGGTTCCGCGGCGAAAACGTGCCTGCGAGCACGTTCCTCTCTCCTCGCTTTTGTTGTCGCCGGAGAGAGAGAAAGAAACGAAAGGGTATTCCTCCCCGTCGAGGACCGGCGAATTTTCGACGCCTCGCTCGCGTGGGCGTCTCTCCTACCTCGGTTTTTTTTTCTCTCTCTCGCTTTATCCGAGCCCTTTTGTGCATCGGCTCCTCTCGTCAGACCTCCCGACTCTTTTTAGGCCGCTTTTTTTTTCGCTCGACTGCTCGGTTGATTTGGTAGCCTTCGGATTTTCGTGCTCGCGTAAAGCGTACTGTAAATTTTATTGCCGAACTGCTGGACGAAATAATGAGCTTGGCGCGCTTTCTTTTTCCTGTTGCAGAAGCCGAACATGGATATGCTTCAACAATGCCGATACCGGACGACATACGGACGGTCACCAAGAGGCCAAAGACGAAAAAATCCCAAGGAAGCAGGTGAGTCAGAGTTTATTGAGGGTTATGAAACTTTAATCGCGGCTAATGCTTCTTATAGATTTGCTTGGTTTATGAAGGCATAAACATCGTTATCGGGATGTAATAATAGGCATGAAATTAGAAGTGCCTTATCGTCTGCAAAATAGTTCAATTGAAGTTTACATTGATTAACTTTTTTAATGCTCGATTAGTATGTCCTGATAAAGCTATTTTTACAGTGTACATTGATTTTCATTTTTCATTGCTAAATTCTCTTAATTTGACAATAAATGTTAGTTTTTATAAGTCAAGTCTAAAGATTCTATCTAATATAGTAATTAGTTATTTACGTTATACATTACAACTTCTATTTGACATTTATCAATCAAATGCTTTTATTAGTAATCAATTTGATTTATTATCAATTTAGCCCCAGTTACAAAAAAATGTAAACAAAAATTCCTTTGCTGATTTATTTTTACTCAGTAACGATAAGATACAATTGATACCAAAAATGTCTAAATTGTAAATAGAAATTTTGAAAATCTTAAATGCGCTAATTTCGTACTTGAAAATGCGTCAGCTTCTAAAAGCAGTGCAGACCGAAATCCAGCGCCGAACAGTACGGATTCGTGCATACTCGCGAGCGGAAAATAAAGAATAGGATTCGCACGTTTCGCCAGTGGCAGCTCCGCTGTACCTTGACGGCGGAGCGAAATATAAAATTACATGGGCGCGCGATGCTTTTAATTCGATCGCGTAATTTACATCGACGTCGCGGCCGCCGCCGCGCTTTGAATTTCAAATGGTAGCGGGCCGCGTTACTCGTTAGATTCCTTAATTCTATTTTCCTTTCCAATGCAATCGTCGCTCCCGCGTGCGCGATGTTTCCAATGCAATTATCCGCGCGGAGGCAGGACGGGCTGCAAAAAGGAGCCGCGTAATGAGTTACGATTAACGAGGAGCGAACGATTAGGAGGAATAATAACGCAATAAATTTCGTTAGAGGCTTGGATTTATCGCTCTTATCGGCCGAGAGTTAATCAATTTTCATTGAATCGTACCTGTTGTTAGAAAGTGGACGGTTCGTAATTGCTTGTCAGCGTTTGTAAAGCCTGAAGTACCGTCTTTGAATGGCGCGCAGATACTATAACTGATAACACAAGTGCATCTTACACATATCTATTTTAAAAGTGTATTTAAAGAACGAGATAAGGCTTATAAATCTTGGATCTATGAGTGTATTACAAGTGAAACCAATGTTATTCGTATATTGTTGTAAGGATGTTAAGAATTTACAGCTTTTCAAACACTGAGAGAAATTATTGGTTAAAAATTAAAAATTATTAGGTCAAAATTACTATTTTCCTCGGTAATTGGAGGACA
>UCOL01004937.1:0-13045 GCA_900474335.1 Ormyrus nitidulus
TCCAAGCCAAGTATCGGTCGATTCTGAAAGTATCGAATAGTATCGTCCATCCCTAGTGAAAACTAAATTGCTTCACTTTTTAATGGGCCTTTGAAATTTAAAAATAACTTTATATTATATTTTGTCAAAACTTGATAAAAATCTTTAAAAGAATGCTTTATGCAACAAAAAAAAATATTTTGAATCAAATTTTAACACCAAAGTCCAGATATTTTAAATTTGTGAGCGAAATAACCTGCAATGAACTTTAGGTCTTCTGCTTCAATAAATCATGGAACAACGTATTTTCATCTGTTGAAAGGAATAAAATTAACACCTATATATATTTATAGATTTATTATATATTTTAATTTGTAATTGTAATTGTAGAAAAATGAGTAAACTTCACGCCAATTTGTAGTTTACGTCACGATGTAAAATCCGTCATCTACAATCGTGCATCGTGCGACATGAAAACGCCCCGTACAAATTTCAACCGACGACGTAGTACAAAACTCATTCCGCCACACATCGACGCGCGTATCTTGCCTTCGACCGCTACGTATGTGTATTTGAGAGGGGGAAGGTTGTTAAACCGACTTTTCGCACTCTCTCTCTTTTTCTCCCATGACTATTGGCTGCGACTTGATCGCGCGCTTTCTCTCTCTTAAAAACAGGAGGGGGAAGTTGATAAAGAAAGAGGAGGGAAACTCGCGCGCGCGCGCGGGTGCGCATTTTCAGCGTTCGTAAATATGTGTAGATGTGCATGATAAACTCCTTATACGTGTAGGCGTACGCTGCTCTGGACTTTGGATGTGTGCGTCCGGGGCGGCCATTGCGTGTACCTTGTCTCTTGTCCGTTTTGCTCGCCCAAGAACAGGCCGCGAACGAAGAAGAACGAGAGAGATAGGGAGCGAAAGCGAGATAGAAAAACAGAGTAGCTACCGTCGCCCGAGAAGAGACGACGAACCGTGCGTGCGTGACGAGAGGGAGCGAAGGAACGAAAGGCCAAGCTGCTGTGTGTCGTCGTCGTCGCCGTCGTGTGTGCAGCACGCATCATCGTTGACGCGCGCGAGCCTAAGTAGAAGCAGCATCCATCTACATCGACATCGTCCAGCAGCACTCGCAGCTCTAGCCATTTGCACGCCGCGTGAGTGAAAAGAACAGAAGTGACGACACGATCGCCGACCACCAGGAGGGAGCGAAAAAGTGCAGGCTAGAAGCAGGAGGGAAAGAGAAAGCGAGAAAATAGCCTCATTTTCCTTTTTTTCGCGCGCAACAGTAGCAGCGACATAGCAGCGGTCGGTGTGTGTATCGTGTCTCTCGCGGCGGTTTGCAAGTGCTCGCACGCGCACTCGCCTGTAACCCTCGATTGTGTGTGTATATCTCTTTGAAACCTACGACGCAAAGAGAAGACAAGTGATAGGAGTTCAAGAGGAGGAGTGGAGAGCAGCCCGCATCACACACGTATACACACACGGTCCCCGGGACGCGCAGGATAATTTTGCCAACAGCCCGGCCCGATGTCTGAAGCCGATAAATTGAACATCGACAGCATTATAGCGCGGCTCTTGGAAGGTAAGTCTTTTGTGGAAAGCATTGACCGCGCCGCTGCTGGCTTCCGCACACGCGCTGCTTCAAGGAGAAACATCCCAGACATTCCATTAATTTCCAATGCCCCTCTCCAAAATTTTCCAGGTACCCTGTAAAACGCATGCTATAATACGGCCTACTCATAGTTGGTGATCAAGTTATTCGAAAACGGCAGCGGCGTCTTCCTCTCGACTGCACGCGCGCTCCATCTTTATAACATGCCGTCTCTCTTCCTGCTAATACGAGTCTCTTGATAGTTTCCATCTCTGTCTTGCCTGCCTCGCTCTCTCCTCTCTTATAACCGTTCCTCTCCGTCCTCTGTTGCATGATCGCGCCCCAAGAGAGAGCGAAAGAACCGCGGGCGAAACGTGTCAAGGACACGGTTGGCCCTTGAAGAATTCGGGGTACCTTTTGCATGTCGAAAACGAAGTGCGAAAGAGAGAGAGAGAGACAAATAGTTACGCAACTGCCTGTCTCTTTTTCGAACGAGGGTTATAAATTTAGGTGTCCGAGTCATCATGCACCCACTCGTACATGCTTCCTCCTCCCTGCCTTATGTACTGTCCCTGTCTATGACTACGCATAACTATATCATAATTTAATCCAGGTAAACTGTTTGTTTACCTAAAACATGGCTTGACAAAAAGAAAAGTTGGGCGAGGTCTTTAGTACCACGCTCTTCTTAAATATTTGAATAGTTGTTTGTGAATTTACGAAGAGAGTTGTGCTAGGCATCGAGATCTAGTTCAATTCAATTGGATAGAAAAAAGCATGGAAATTTAAAAATAATCTGATATTTTAAAATCATTTTATCAAATGAACTAATTATAGAAAAAAAGTTTGTTAAAAACCAGGTATGAATAATTTATATTTATAAAGCATCTAGATTATTTAAATTATTTATGTAGATTGAAAACAAAACGATAATGATAACTATGAAAAAGTGATGAATTAAATAATTATATATTAATCTTTAGAAAACTGGGATTTTTCAATGTTGGAAAGTTGTACTTTGTGGATTTTTTCTATTGTAAAATTCCTGAAAGGTTGAATGGTAAGTGATGACCATTAGGTGGCTCCAAGGAACCACCCCGGCTGCCGGGAGATTAAATAAATTAATAAATTATTTACTATTTAAATTTTAAAAATTATATTAGATTTCATAAGTATAGGTTTTACACAAGCTTTTTGTATTTATGAATTAAAAATATATTATTAATTTGCTTTAAAGGACGATCCATCTATAAAATTAATTTTAGTAACTTGTTAAAAACTAATAAATATTTGTCGTGAAGTAATTATAATTAAACTTATTTATGATTAGAATAATTATCTTAATGTAATAAATTAATTGTTCAAAAATTTAACTTATCAATATTTGTTTTTTTTATATTTATTTTTATTTATTGAATAAGATTAAATATAATTAGTTCACATCAAGTATGTATTATGTACGATTGATACAAATTGAATTCTACAAAAGTTCATAAAATAGTGCCTATATACAACTCTTGAAATTCTTAAAAACTATTTTAAATGTGGATACAAATTTGCAATAAATTTATATAAATATATATTAAGTGTCATTAAAAAAAATTAAAAATAATTTCTTATGTATTTCAGTCCGAGGAGCGCGACCAGGCAAAAATGTTCAGTTGACGGAAGGGGAAATTCGGGGGCTTTGCCTCAAATCCCGTGAAATTTTTCTATCACAACCCATACTTTTGGAACTCGAGGCACCCTTGAAGATATGCGGTAAGTTATAATATTTTTAACTAAAAAAATTTTTTATTTTAAATATTAAATAATATAATAATATTTGATAAAAATATAAATAATTAAGTAATTCAGTGTTTGGAATATTTAAATAATTGGTGTTATATTATATTTATAGGTGACATTCATGGACAATATTATGACCTGCTCCGGTTGTTTGAGTATGGTGGATTCCCTCCAGAGAGTAATTACCTTTTCTTAGGGGATTATGTCGACAGAGGAAAGCAGTCATTAGAAACGATTTGCCTCCTTCTCGCCTACAAGATCAAGTACCCTGAGAATTTCTTCCTCCTTAGAGGAAATCACGAATGTGCATCCATTAACAGGATATACGGATTTTATGACGAATGTAAGTAATATGTAACTATTGCTTTTATAGTAATATAAAATATGTAAATATTAAAAAAAAAAATTTAATTAAATTAAAGTAGAACCATTAATAAATTTAATGAATGAGTGCAGTTCCTTTAACACTGAGTTAAATTGCCCTTAATACTTTATATATTAAATTCATATAATACAAATTTATTTTCTCAAATTATTATTAATTATTTGGAAATAAAAAAGACCTTTCAATTTTTAACTTTTAAGATAGAATAAGTGTGTCAGTTACTATGCTCCATCCAATTACTATATCGTTATTGTACTTTCTTGTAACAGAAAGAATCTTTAACTCCTATAAATCTACAATGATTCACTCCTGGTGTCTACTTAGGAGCACAATAACTACCACATTTACCCTACAGTTTATGTGAAAATAACATTAAAATTATAAATTTATTTAATATATAATTTTATATTTGATAAATATTTATGACACAGTATAATTGAAAAGTAAATTTAAAATTTATTTTTTAATGAATTTTTAGGCAAGCGTCGTTATAACATTAAACTGTGGAAAACGTTTACGGACTGTTTCAACTGTTTGCCCGTAGCGGCTATTGTTGATGAGAAAATCTTTTGCTGTCATGGTGGTCTGAGTCCCGATCTTCAAAGCATGGAACAGATTAGGCGTATAATGCGGCCCACTGATGTACCTGATCAGGGCTTACTTTGCGATTTGCTATGGTCTGACCCTGACAAGGATACCATGGGTTGGGGCGAAAACGACCGCGGTGTCTCGTTTACGTTCGGTGCCGAAGTCGTTGCCAAATTCCTTCACAAACATGATTTCGACCTTATTTGTCGTGCACATCAGGTAAGAAATAATTTTTCATTAAAATCTTCGAAAACTATTTTTTTTTTAAAGTGCGTAAATTTCATTGTCATTAAATTATATTTTAAAAAATTCTAGTCTTTATATAAACTAAATATGGGAAAAAAGTAAATATTTGACCAAAAAGATCCATTGATTTAGAAAAGGAATTCAATATTTAGCTCAAGAAATATTGATGAATCATTTTAAACTTTAAGTCGTAAATTTTAATAAAATTTATTTTGAAATTAGAGTTTAAAGTTCAATAGCCAATATTATTGAGTTATTTTTATTTAAATAAAAACAAAATTTAATTACAAACTCTATTATAGAAATTATCAAGTTTTAATAATATGAGAAACAAAACATAAATAAAATAAATTTGTTAGCGTATGATTAATCTTCTCAAAGATAAATTAAAATTTAAAATTTTAAAAAGGTATTTTTAAAATTTAAAAATAATTTCTAAAATTATAGTTCTGTTTTTTGTTGGAGATAAGATGATGTTAATTTATCATATGATCAAGTAATTAAACCGTATTTTCATAACGTAGTAAATTGGAATTTTGTCAAAATCTAAAAATAAATTTTATTATATATTCTTACGACGCGTCATCTTACAAGATACATCGTGTTTCTTGCAGGTGGTTGAAGACGGCTATGAGTTCTTTGCAAAACGGCAATTGGTAACACTTTTCTCGGCGCCAAATTATTGCGGCGAATTCGACAACGCGGGCGCTATGATGTCTGTGGATGAGACACTTATGTGCAGCTTCCAAATTCTGAAACCTGCAGATAAAAAGAAATTCTCGTATGGTGGCCTCAACGCCGGGCGGCCGGTTACGCCGCCGCGCGGTGCCAACAAAAAAAAAAAAAAGAAGAGAAACGGTCGACTAGATTTGGATCGAATGCGACACTTAGGATCTTAAGACCTCTCTCTGCAACTCCTCCCCTCCCAAAAAAAAATCCTACAATCCTTTAAGACTCTTGAGTCCTTGTAAGAAAGAATAATTAAAACCATTACTACGAGTACATTCTTAAAAGAAAAAAGGATAAAAATAAAAATAAAATACTTGCGCGAAGCCATCCATGAAAGCAATGATATGATGCAGAAATCACTTCTGAAGAACGTCATTGCAACTGTCTTTTAGAGCTTTGGCAAAAATTATTGACGTACATATATTTTAATTTTTGATTTCAATTTTTATCAAAATGAACGAGGAAGCGGAAAACGACGATGTCGACATTATTAATAAAAAATCTTGTTTATTTTTGTTCGCGTTCGAGTAGGTGACCTTCAGAAAGTGTAACGGTAAATGTGACAAAATGTATTTGTTACGCGTACGAGAGAAAAGAAAAACCTGAGAAAAGCCAGGAAACTTTTGTATAGTGGTTATCTATTCTAAAGTAGCATATTTAATGTTCAATTTAGATGAGCAAAGAAAAATGAAAGGGAAGATAACGAGCGTTCAAGATAAGAAAAATGTCATTTAGACTGTAAGCAAGCGTATTTGAAGTATAGTTTCTTTTGAATAAATATATAGTACATAGTTTTGATGTCACTCGCGAAAAAAAAGAAATACGTGGCGAGGTGCTTGTTCTCTCAACGCCGCTTTTTTTAATTCGCGAATCGACAAAGCCCTGTTTCTTTTCTTTATCATTTTTCTTCTGCTATTATCGTAAAAAAGCAAGTTATTGTAACCGTTCTGAATATCACCTGCCCGAGGCCCCATTGTTTCACTTACGCAGTCACAAACGCAGAAGTAAAAATTCCGCAACAGCGGTTTATTCTACGCGTACACTTGCGACAAGCGAGGAAACAATGAGCGCGCACTCGCAAGTCGATTACGCGCTTGTTATCTTTTTCGGTTGTAATTGATATATACATGTATACATATATGATAAAAGAAAAAGAATGACGATTGAAATGCGACTTTCTCAAATTCCTCGAAAATTCCTCTTTTTATACAAAAATAAATTTACAGAAAATAAACTAAAAAAAAATAACTTATATCGAAGGGTTCTTTCATCGATATAGTTAGAAAGACCATTTAGAGTTAAACTAAAAGAATAAGTATTAATAGTACACCAAAACCGGGGACAATTTTTCTTCCAGGCATATGAGAGGGTTGAGATCGTTGTAGAGTAGAAGTTCATTAGGAAGGATTAATTCTAACAAAAATTACGATCGAAAATATTGAACGTTTGAGCATTAGATAAGGAGATAAAAATATGAACGCGCAATTGTTGAGTCTAGTGTTCAAAATGTTTCCAAACAAGTGCGAGGAAAAGAGAAGTAGAGTTAATGACACACTTTTAGAAACTATTTTTTCTTTTCTTCGGTATATTGTTTAGTGCACATGTTGCCAAACATTTGAAAAATGCGTTTCTACGACTCTAAGGAAAATTTGTTACAGATAATCCACTGATTTTTTCACACCTATTTGTATTTGTAAAGAAGTGTTAATTTGAATAAATAATTATTCAGAATAGTATAAGAAATCAATTAGAATTATTTGTAACAAACTTTTTTCACTAAACCCGGGGTATAAAATACACATGACTCGCTGGTGAAATAAGAAACAAATATAGTGAAAAAATATCCAAGAGTCCATGCGAGCGAACAACGTTTATCATCTTTATCTTATGCAAGGAATAAAGAAAGCGCAAAAGCAGCCTGTATACCTACATACATTTCATCATCATTGTTCCACGTTTCAAGACAAACGTCGTCCTGCCATTTGAAAATCACAATCGTTCATTCCCATCGTCATCTATTCTTTTCGTATTTAAAGATTAAAAGAACAGAATTATATCTTCGTATCCCAAATCCAGAAGAAGCACTTGTGTTTTTCTTGAGCACCATAGAAAGTAGTTTCATTCTCACTGGCGCCGTTGTATTGTCACAAAACAAACTACGTGAATAACCAACAACGACTTACTTTAGGAATACGAAAAAGGCAAAAACCGCTATTCCGGTAAACTACTTTAAACGCGCTCCCAATCATTGTACATTTATTTTTTTTCTTAATAAAATCTCATCTCAAAACATACCCTTTCATTTTTTCATTACATTTCAAACTTTCCTGCGTAAAACGTATGGACGAGTTGATATTTTTTTATAGTTTTTAATTACTATTCATTTACGTTCCATACATGCACAGAAAATAATATTAATGTTAAATCATCTGATTAAAAAATAATAATTCGAGTTTTAATAAAATAGTAAAAATTACATATTTTAATGAATCATTCCAAGTTAATAAAAGCGATAATAGTTTTCATATTATTGTACCAAAAAAGTTGATCGTTTAACTTTATGAATTAATGCAAATACCTTTTTAGAGTTTGTGTTCAAAATTTAATTTAATAATTTTTTTGCAAAATACCTATTCGCTAATGTAGACGAAAATTAGTGTTAAACGAAATTAAATGAAGAATTAAAAAGCGAAAAAATCAGCTCGTGCCACTTCCCTAATTTCAAGCACTCTATGCATATAATTTGACCAACGCATACTTTAATAAGGTTGTTTCTATTCATACTTTTGTCGAATGAAATTTATTATGTTACTCAGTATTAACTTTCAAGTACTTACGAAATGCTAAAATTAAAACTTGTTTTTTTATAAAAGTTTTACCGCTAAAAACTCAAGGATATTTTTTTTACATTTTTAAAAACTCTAAAAATGACGAATGGTATTCTGCTGATTAATATCGATCATTTTTATAAATGATTTAATTTATACAATTGCAATTAAATAATAAATCATTAAAATTGATTGAATTTCACTTTCAAAAAAGAGAATAATTTGAAAAAATAAAAAGATCGATGCAATAAGAGAAGGAAAAAAATTACGCACCAAAAGTGATTTTCGTGTGTACAAAAGCTTATAAAAGAATGAGTGGTGTGTCACCCGGTGTCAGAGACAGCAGTTGGCGAACTTTCGTTTCTGATTTCATAATTAAAAGCAATAATCGCGAAAAATCTACTTGGAAAATACAGGGAGAGCGAATAAATAAGAATATAAATACATTGCATACACAGCCTTCATTAACTGTATGGAAGTACATAGTCTTTCGTTCATTATGTTTGTGATTAAAGTTGACAGTAGAAAAATGAACTTTAAGTTGCACGTGATTTAGAAAAACAAAAAAATTGTGTTAAATAAATAGTATAATGAACAGTATAGAAGCATAACATTTTTATAGTTTTAAGAATTTGTATACTTGACGATTTTCTCCACCGATCTTCATTCTCTCAGCTTTTTTGCGTCGACGAAGTAAAGAGACCGAAATCAAAATTTCGTTCCTCACACACCAAATTATTACTATAGGCTTTTTCTAATGAAATTTTTCTTGTCTTTAAATTCGTAGTTGAACATACGTATTCAAAAATAATAAAAATACATAAAATGCAAGGTGACAATTAAGGTGGGAATGCTGGCATTCGCAATGAAATAGCATGCAATTACAATGCGTTGTTACAAGTGTGAATTGTATAATGACAAAAATTGAAAAACAAATATTCGTAAAGGACACTTTTTTGAAACACACTACATTGTTGCAAATGTGTTTTATTAATATAATAAGACTTGAGACTGTATGAAAGTGGTGCAGTAAGAAATAAAGACACTATTAACATCAGGATCATTTGTTTAATTTTTCTCTTTATTTAATTTTATATTTAAATATTTCAATTGTACAAATAATTGGAATGCTCCAAATTAAATAATAAAATTAAAATCAATATCACACATTACAATACACACAAATTTATAAAAGGGTAAGTCGGATAATGCGCAACGACTCAAAAAAAAGTACCTATATAATTGATTGATAACTGAGTTGCTGGACAAAGTGCTATTTTGAGCACTTCGTAGCCAAATTCAGGTTCTGAGAGATCAAGGACAAAGTGCTATTTTGAGCACTCTGTAGCCAAATTCAGGTTCTGAGAGATCAAGACTACGTAGAAAGTATTATATATATATATATATAAAGTAGGCGTATACTTTCCATGTAATCTCGACTTTATACACCCTGAATTTGGCTAGATGGTCAACGGTGTCCCGAAAAGCATTTTGTCCAAACCAACAACCCTGTATAATAAAAAGATAAAAGATAAAATCAAAAATACAAAAAAAAAAATATCATTTGGTACAAGTAGTAAGTGACGATTCCAACAGATGGCAGAACTGTAATCACTTTAGTAGTTTAGTACAAGAGAGTGAAGACCGAGTAAACGATTGCTCCGTTTTTGTTTGTCTGATTTTTGGTTTTGTGCATATATTTTTTCTGACCGAGTAATTTAGTTTCCTGTACAGTGCGCAATTCTCACTTACGTCACTTTCCCCGTTCGGGGTTTCGCAAGTACGAAATGTCTTCCCGTGAAGAAGAGGATGAGAACTTCCGTAAGAAAGAAAACAAGAACCAAGATATAGAATCCATGGAATTTATTGAAGCTAGCTTAAAAAGACAGAGAGAATTAAATAACTGCACAAATCCAACAGATGAATACTCAGAAGACCAAAAAAACAAGAAAAAAAGGAGCAACCCAAACATAACGGTTAGTAACTCAGCTACCAACTCAAATTCGAATAAAAGCCGAAGGACAAACGAGCAGCTTGATTTGAATATTATCGCAAACACCAACTCAGATATAGTAAGCAGTCAAGTTAATAGTAATTACAGTAAAGAAAACAAAGGTCCTTACAGCGTATGGATCAGGAAAATCAAAATAGACAACGACGAACTCAACGCTTACAGAGTAGGTAGCATTTTATTTAAGAAATATAGGAATATAGTTGATATAAGAAGTAAAGGTAAATTTAAAACAGAAGTAATCTGCAAAACTCTACAAGAAGCTAACAGAATATTACAAGATAAGGAACTGTGTAATTTTAATCTCGAAGCCTTTGTACCTACATTTAGAAAAATAAGAAAAGGTATCATACGTAGGGTGCCATTAGACATCCCAGAAGAGGACATATTGAAGTATATTGAATCCAGTGTAACAGTAGAAGAGATTAAGAGGCTGAATTGGCGAAATAAGCAAGCAACATCAGAAGAAGATAAGTGGCTTCCGAGCCAATCAGTACTAATAACATTTGTAGGACAAGACCTTCCCAAAGAAGTAAGCATATTCAAAGTGAGAACCACCGTAGAACCGTATGTACGAAGACCCTTACAGTGTTATAACTGCTTCAAATTCGGACACAGCAGCAAAACATGCAAGGATAACAAGATTTGTATTATGTGCGGAGATCCCCACCACGAAGGATCACAGTGCAAAAGTGGTTTAAAATGTACTAACTGTAAAAAACCACACAAAAGCATTGATTCTAACTGTGATATTTACAAGGAATACGCTAGAATTAATGTCCTTATGGCATACGATAATTTACCTTTTATCGATGCTAAAAAAATTATTATGGGAGACAAACCAAAAGATAGTGAAATTGCCAAAACTAAAGAAAATTTCCCATACCTACAGAGACAGAAAACAAGATTACTCAAAAAGTACAGTCAAGTGTTAGCTACGTATCAGGTCGCAGTCTCTAATGAAGAAGAAATCTCGACTCAAAGTTTAAACATCCAACAACAGGCAGATGAATTTCCAAGGGAGAGGGATTCTCAAGTACAATCCGATAACGCAGTTTTGTTATTACAACAAGCCACCCACTCAACAGACAAAGTGCAGCTTTCTCAACCGATGAAGGAAAAAAATAATAGACTTGCAGAAATCACCGAAAAGCTATCGGATAGATTAGGGGAGAGTAGCAACGGAATCAAATACCACCCCAAGGTTACAAATTCTAATTCAAAAAATAAAAGGTCAAATGCTAATATCAAAAAATAGTTTAGTACATTGCAAAGTTCAAAATTTTAACTAAACGTTAAACTTAAATATAAGATTTTTTAATACTGTTTAAAAATTGAATCCTTTCTTTTTAACTTTAATTTGTTTTTAACTATGTAAATTTTATATAGATATTTTTGATATCAATGACTAGTATACTATATATTATATTCGCTTTTTTAATATATTGTATATTTATAACTATATTTATAATGTTAGGAATAATTATACTCACCTTTAAAGTGCGCTTCAATGTAGATATAAATTTTATTATATCTCAGAAACCTCGCAATGACCAACAAAACATAGGTATGCAAAATTTACTTAAAAAATTATCTATATATATATATTTAAAATCATAAACAATTAAGTAAGAAAAAATAATGAATAAAGATAAATTAAATATCTTACAATGGAATGCGAGAGGTATAAAAAATAAAATAGACTTTTTTAATCAGTGTGATCCATACGACATTATTGTCTTAAATGAAACAATGCTTAAACCCAAGGATTCATTCCACATTAAAAATTTTTCAGTCGTCCGATATGACAGACTTCAAGATAAAGGAGGTGGAATTGCTATCCTAATTAGAGACAACCTAATATTTGATGTCCTGGATTGGAATATCAAGATCAACGGTCTAGAAATTGGTACTGTCTCCATTCGCACCAAGTTAGGAGATACTCTAATTGTGGCGTGCTACAGATCTCCCTCTCGAGGCAATGATCTAAGATCGAACGAGTTAAAATTATTAACTGATCAAATTTGTAAGTACGAAAATTTTTTGATGCTAGGAGATTTTAACGCCCATCATTTGGTATGGGGCAGTGATAAATGCTGCAGAAATGGAGACACTCTGTTAGAATTACTAGATTTAGACGAATTCTACCTATTAAACATTGCAGACCCTACCTTCTACTATTGCAACTATAATGAGCAAACTATTAAATACTCCAATATTGATTTGACCTTTTCATCGATGCAACTAGCTATTTCCTCTCATTGGCAAGTGATGGAGGATCCTTGGAATAGCGATCACTTTCCCATCAAAATCGAAATTGGAATTGAACCAGAAAAAACATATAGAGAAAAATACAGATATAATTTAAAACAGATAGATTAGAATGTGTTTGAGAATAACTTATTGCTAAAGGAAAAATATCTGGACGACCTTCCTTTTACCAACAACCATGTGCTTGCAAAATACAATGATTTTGTCAGACTGATAGATGACGCAATTCTCAACTCATATAAAAATTATCAAATATAAAAAGATATCAGCGGAAGCAATCAGAGTTTTAAAAGAAGCAAAAAAGAAATCATTTAGAGAATTTGCAGAAACCATCAAGCCTTCCACTTCTGTAAGTGAAGTATGGAATAAAATAAAAACCTTTAAGAATGGTTTTAATAAACCTATTTCGTCACCGGGTAATGCTAAATTCCAAGAGGACGCGTTTAAGTGCCTGGAGAGATTATGCAAGAATAAAAGTCAACACATTGAACCCTGGAATATGGATGATTACGATCCTCATATTGATTTAAGCACATATCTAGTAGAAGATTTTTCTTCGAAGGAATTTTTTACTGCTTTGGATTCATTCAGCGACTCTACCCCTGGAAAAGACAAAATCACGTACAGTATAAT
>UCOL01004938.1:0-13057 GCA_900474335.1 Ormyrus nitidulus
TGCACCACGGGAGTGCAGTGGGCAAGCACGGCCTGCGTGAATGCCGCCCTCGCTTCGCTCGGGCGGCAACTTCACACAGGTCGTACATTGCCCACTGTACTCCCTAAGTGCATAATGTACTATTAAAAATTAATGTGCTCGCATGCTAACACTATATAGATATACAAATAACAGAAGTTATCTTTCGAACAACTGTATCTTCAAAATTAGCACTGCAAGCCATACTGAAAATTATTCCAATTTATTTCTAGTATCTTGTAACATTATATACTGGTTTTGCAAAGAATAGGGAAAACTAGTTATATAAATGTTTAAAATGCGCCTTCAATCCATACTAAACCCGGGCTTCCCATGTTAAAATTTCGATTTTTAAAATCAAATATCTCAATTTTAATACCGCAACCTATTCTAAACTTTGCAGAAATCAATAGAGCACATCAAAATTAGTCTGTATGTACAGTTTCCAGAAAAGTTAGAAAAAATCAATTTGCCGGAGAAAGTCCTTAATTACAATTGAAAAAATTATATCTAGCATTGTAGATAATTAATGAAAATAAATCGATTTTGTTCGCAGAGTATGGCAGAACTTGCCAAGACATCGGCTGCCGTTCCGACGAGGTCTGTGTGATGGCTGAGGATCCCTGCAATGGCGAGCGCAGTAATTATTGCGGTCGTTATCCTACTTGCCAGAAGTCGGGTAATGGAGGTTGGTAACCCTTTCCTACGTTAGGTATTGAAACAAATGTGTAAAATGGGCTAAAAAATGTTATCTAATTAATTTTAGGAGCGAATGTTTGCTAAGTATAATTTATTAAAGTAGAAAAATATTTTATTTCTTTTCAACACATTTGATTTCTATAATGGTTGTTTATTAAACAAAGTTTAATAATTTAATAATTTAATAATAATAAAGTTTGAATAATTTGAATAATTTAAACACTTATTTAAATTTTCAATTTAAATAGGTGAAAGTTGTTCAACAAAAATGTGTCAAACTGGCCAATATTGCAAACATGAAAATGGAAGGCCGGTCTGCGTTACGTCTTCAGGTTTGGGTAAGTCGTACTGTTTATTTGGAAGGTTTTGGGTTTTTTCGTACATAAAAACTTTATAATTTCACTCACTAATCATCGAATTAAAATTGCAGTAATATTTAAAATTTTTCTTATTAAAAAAATTTTTAATGTCTTTATATGTTTACGCAAGTAGTAAACTATTCTTGTAATTTATATTTCAGTATGTCATACAATACAGTATTATACTCACAAATTTTTAATAGTAACGAAGAGAGAAATTAGGTTATTAAATTATTAAAAATTGACATCTTCATTTTTTCAAGTGAATTATTTCTGCAATTTTCATAACGTGTATGTAGGGCTTGTCTGTCTTTGATGTGCGTTGCATAACTTCCGTTTGCTATAAAAGGTTCAGTTTCACTCAATTAAGAGGATTCCCACTAAAATTCCTATATAATAAAGATTCCATTGCTTTGTAAAACAATGACAATCGCGATGTCCACGCGTAAGCCAGTTTAGCATGCGTATATATTGTACAAGTCCGTATTTGTAAGAACGTCAACGGTGATGATAAACGTTTAAAAGGCAAAAGTACAATTTATGGCCATCGGAAATTCAGTGAAGTAGTTATACACGTACGTCACCGCATGCTCGTTCAGCGGTACAGATTACATGTGGGCGCCTTGGTTGCGTGCGATCGTTTGATTGCCCTACTGGAAAAAACCCTTTCCTTCCTTCTTTTTTGCACGCGGTGAATCGTTGGTTTCGCTCTGATTGCTACTAATACCTTATTTTACCAATCAATTTTTATTAGTTTGTGCACTTCTATAGTTTTCGATTGAATGCTTGTGCTTGTTGTTTTCACAAGTATTCTGGTTATGAAGTAGTTGAAATAAAATCAATTAATAAAATTAAAAATTAATTAGAAAGTGTTGTTTAAGCAGATTTTACACCTAAATATGTTTACTCATTTTTATGGTACTATTTGCGAATGGTTTTGAACCCTATAGCGTGTGTTTAAGCGGGATCCTGCTTTATGAGGTCAGAAAATAAATTCTTTTCGCCGAAATAGCTTTTCTACCCGTGTTGCACACCGTATTTTTCTTAACGAAGGCATGACGGGGCCTTTTTTTATACAAGAAGAAGGTCGTATACAAGAGAGCAAGGAGCGCGAATTTTCGAATTTAACTACCTCTACATAGAGAAATGGCTATATATTTTTTCCCAAGGGAAGAAATGAGGCTATTCTTACCTGTTTTTTTATTTTTCTTACCATATTTATAAAAGGCGCTCGAAAGGCGAAATTTTCGCATGAGTCGGGAAAAAGCTATTTTTAGACCTCCTAAAATAGGATCCTCCCTTTAATGGATCTTGCAGGCTATGTTATTGTTCTTTCTCACATTCGGCTCATGTCTGCACGCATATAAATTTTGTCATTTTTTTCTACTACTTAATTATCTAATGATGAAAATGGTTTAGTTCAAATTACCGCTACTTTGTCTGCGTGTGTTTATGATTAATAGTATCCCACATTAAACTTTTAGTAATTAATAATTAAGTTGGTGATGGTAAATGAAAAAATATACTTACATTGCTGTCGCCATTCTGAACTGTTATGTGAATGTAGCACGCAATAGCTCGCTAATATTGCATTACAAAACTGGCTTAGTAGAAATATGTTTGATGCACAACTGAAATATGATGCACGATGCCATTTATCATTCTTAGTGCACTGAACAGCAAGATGTATTTATGACACATTCAACAATTATGTTTTTGATGCTGCGTCAAGTGTGGTGATTATACTTTTAAAGAATATCTTTGTAGTATTATGGAACAAAGATTTAGAGAACTGAGAAGCTTTTTATTTTGTTATTCTTCGTTTTTGTGAAGACATCCAGAGAAACAAACTTTAAAAGAGAAAAATTCGGCATTAACATTAAACATAAGATAATAAATAAATAGTCCAAGAGGTGATGGAATACACGTATATTGTAAAAGGACGAAAAAACCAACGCAATGAAATTTTTCTCTGGCTGAACTTCGCAGCCGAACTTTAGTAAACTTATTCAAGAAGTTTGAAACAAGCTGAAAGAAAAACCAAAGTGGAAAATGTCCTCTATTTTCAGCATACGACTCGGCTGGTGTTTCATCTGTCAATGGCCAACGACTTCCAACAAATAATCAACCGAGCGTACCAGCAAATCCGTCGGATAGTTCAAGATATGCCAACTCGAATCCTTATGCTAACGCCAATGCACCGCCAGGCGAAAGTGCCAATCACAATCAACCAATCTATGCAAATAATAATCCAGGCTATCCTCCTTATCCGACGAACAATAATAATGGTTACCCAGCATATCCAGCAAATAATAACGGCTATCCTCAATATCCACCAAATAATAATCGACCAAGTGTTGACCAGTACGGATACCCTATTTATCCACCATCAAGATCTGATAATCGATACCACAATACCTACCCACAACATAATCTACCGCAGCATAATACTGGATGGAGTAATACTTACCCCAATAGCATCTTCAGAAGAAATGGAGCTTCTGTAAATGGTCTATCGATGGCAATTTTGGTCGGATGCTTCGTTTTGAGCGTTTTCAGACTGAGGATATTGAAAGCGTGAATTTCTGCACGTACAGGAATAAGAAAGAACATTTCTTTCGAATTTTATTTTTCGTTTTCTCGTTTTTTTAAAGCGATACGAGATATGGTTTTGTTCATGAATCTATTTGTATACATGTATATAGCATCATATGAAAGTATTTTCGCTGTGGTTTCTGATGGAGAATATTCGTAAATTTTGAAATAATTTACTAGTCCTAAATTTTAAAATAGCACAGAATTCAATTTAAAAAGTTCTTCTATTTAATGACGCTGTCAAACAGTGCATAGACCATAGTTGTAAAAGAACTGTGTTTATCAATCTAGATGATTTTTTCTTCTTCCTCGTATTAATTATTTTCCGTCTTCTACTGAAAGAAGAAAATGTAATTGTTGATAAAAATTTCAACAAATCGTCCACCTGTGCCTTTTTTCGTTTGATGGATATTCAATTTTTATTAATGCATGCGTTTGTATGAGTCATATATGATCACGAGTTAAACTAATGACAAATGTAATATCTTACGATTTAGAAATAATTTAGAACAAACCCCTATAACTTAAACAAAATTTAGATACATAATCTAATGTTTATATTTAATGCAGGTTTAGGTTCGCAAAAATATTTGCAAGGTTACTTATTGTTAGCTGACTATATTTGTATTTATATGAAAAAAATTTTTTCCAATAACTATTAATTATTGTATTTATAAGAACGTGAAAACTAAAAATAGTTTATTGGATATCGAATTGCAAAATGTTAGATTATATTAGTTATTAACAAATTATTACAGCAGAAATTACTCATTCAACATTCGGTAGGAAAAAATAGTTTTGTAAACTTCACACGTTTTACAAAGATCACTACACATATTTTTACCAGTAAAACGATTTGAAAACTTCACAAAATTTTATAACAAAAATTTCTAATATAATCGGCTCTTCCACGTAAGGAGAAGCTTGTGCCTTGTTTAAAAATGTTTTATAAATGTACATTATAAGTAATTTAAATTAAGTACTATAACGATCAAGCTGCTTCTTGAATTAATTTAAAAATTATATGATAGTACTGAACAAATTATATAAGTTTTAGAGACCTGATTTTGTTTTATGAAAGACTGTTAGTATTGATTCATGACGTACAATTCTCAATATTTTACAGTAATTTCAGTATTAAGTCTTCCGTCGTTATTTGTGTATTTATATTTTAAAAACACATCGAGACTTTATATTTCTTTACCTTAAAAAATAAAGGTTTAATCCACAAAAAGTGTGATTTTAATTTCTGTAATTGAATAAAATATCTTTCTATTTATAAACGGACATTCTTCGTTATTTCCTGTACTTTTTGGTATAAACATATAAAAAATATAAAAAGATAGTCCCGATAGTTAAGCTTTAGACACTTCATTCTAAAAGTATATAATAAATAAATGGACTTGAAAAAAATAGCATTTAAAAATGAATTTATTGCACAAACTAGATATACGTTCTTTTTAAATTATAAAATTTTTAGAAATATAGGCTTCATTGCATCGATGATAATTAAGTTATGTCGGAGCGCGTTACGATTTCCGTCTTATCTGTTATCAGCAAGACCTCCATGACCTATTAATACCCGCGACGCACAACGCTGACCTTAAGTAATGAAATATTCTCTATTTAAAAGCAATTAACAAAAACAGAGTTATAACAACGCTGATCGAACAATTATAGAACATAAAGCTTAAGTAAACAATCATAACAGAAATGAAAAGGACGAATTACCAAATGCAAAAAATAACAAATTCAACAGCTCCACCAAACCGAAGACCTGCTTATCAACCGGTACAGCCTAGACCAGTGGCTCCGACTCCACCGCCACGTAGCTCTTCATTCGGCAACCGATACGGATTCTCGGGAAATCGCAATACAATTGGCGATAATTCAGCTTGGGATCGAGTTTTCGGCAATAACGGACCAAGTCGTAGGCCTAGTATCAACATAGGAGGCGGTGGCTATCAGAGACCAACTAGTAGACCATCATCTAATTACTATCCGGGAGGAAGGGACCATTACAACACCCACACTTCTACAGATTCTAAGGGCAATAGGGTCTGGACATTTTCGGGATGAAGTGTTCTGGAACAATACAAAAATATATAGAAAGTTAAGGAAGTTTTTGCGTAAATCATTTATTAACGTTTACGTTAAAAATATCAAATAGAATTGCAGTTTTAAAGAATGCTTTGACGAGCAATTAAGAAAATGTAAGCTCTTTAAATTTACTTAATTACATAAATACTAAAAGAGAATCGATAACCGTATATACAATTTTACATTTATATGTATGTTTGCGTATTTTTAATAATTATATTATAATTAAATGTTCTTTAATGAACTCGCATTTAATACAGTACTTACAAAAAGCATACTTAAATTTATAAATGATTTTCGTAAAATTCGTACTTAAACTTGTATAACTTTACATGAATAGCTTATACACTATAATACTCGATTTTTTAATCTTTTGTTTTTAAATATACAACAGTTTTTAAGTACACTTTACTAAATGACGAATGTACACAAGTACTCATAGTAGGTTAATAAAGTTAAAAATTTTAAAGCTACTCATATTTTTTATTAATAATTCTCAAAAAAATTGAACAACAATTACACTTATAATATTGCCTATCGTATAACTCATTAATAAACATTAACACCTTTTGAACACTGCTGAACTTAAACTTTACTTAAGGTGAGTTTTGCTTCATCATAAGTTCGTAATGATTCAATGCATGACAAAGGGTTTCTCAAAATAATAAAAAAATGTGCATGTTGCTTTGACGGACTGTGTTTCCTAATTACTAAACGAACGAATGCAAAAAGTAATTACCTGCGAATGTCCTTTTCTTTCTATGATTTTCACTTTAGACTATGGTTAGATTATTATGATATATAATGATTTTTTAATGCACGTATCCTTTAATAACCAGACTTCTAAAGAACTCGAATTCAGAAATCCCCTTTTCATTCCAAACTTTGCCACGTCCGTCGGGGTCGCTATTTGGCCCGATGAAAATCCACTAATTATGGGGAAAAAAGTTGATGAAATGTTTGCAGAGGACTATGGAGGAGAAACAAAAGATTTTACAAGACGCAGCGATGATGAAGCTGAAAAACCTAGCAGCAATAGTGGCGGCAACAGTGGCAGCAGTGGTTATCCAGCGGGATCTGGCTACCCAGATTCTGGAAACACCAAAACTAATGATAAACCAGCAGCTTCTTACCCTTCTGGATCCGGTTATCCTGCTGGTTCAGATTCTAATCAAAGAAGTAGCGATAAAGCACCCTCCTATCCGTCGGGATCGGGTTACCCTGGTTCTAGTTATCCTTCCAATTCTGGTTATCCGTCGAGATCTGGATATCCATCGGGATCTGGTTATCCTGCAGGATCTGGCTATCCTTCGGGCTCTGGTTATCCTGCGGGTTCTGGTTATCCTGCGGGATCTGGTTATCCTACGGGGTCTGGTTATCCTTCGGGGTCTGGTTATCCTGTGGGATCTAGTTCCCCGTCACGAGGATCTGGTTATCCATCTGACCCAAATCCTACTAGAACTGCTTCTTACCCTAGCCAATCCGGATATCCTAGTTATCCGTCAAGCAACTCCGGAGGTTATCCAGGATATCCGACGGGTGGCGCTGCAGGCTACCCTGACTATAATTCCAGGACTAGTTCATCCATGAATAATGCCGGATATCCTGCTCAAGGAGGCTATCCCGGTCAAAATCCTTACAATAATAATCCGTATGGTAATTATCCACCACCGAATTATCAAAATCCTCAAAGTGGTTATTATCCTCCACCACCATCAACAACTAAAAAACCTAGCATCACTGACCAGCTTACAAATTATGCTAAAAATATCGCAAAACAGGTTTTGACGCAAGCTATTATTGATAAAGTATCAGGAAGAACATAACGACGAAATTTTCTGTCGATAATTTCTCTCTTGAAAATGCACTTGCATTTTAAAAATTCGCTTTCAATAAAAATATATTTTAATTAATTACACATTGTACGTTAATTTTTTCACATTTGACAACAATTTGTAACACAATGTATATATGTATAAATATATATATAATACTTTAGTTTTGAGATTGTAAGCGATTAATAAGGTTACTTAATTCATTTCTAAAATTGTATTATTCAAACATAAAATTTTTCTTGACAAAATTGTTCTGATTGAATAATTTAATATATTGAGAATGTATATTATTGCAAATTTTTTAAATACAAAAAAAATAACGCAGTTACAGCGTTTTTAAATATTGGCGGACGAATACGGCAGCATCATAAATAAATTTCAGGAAGCCACTAATTCTTTAATTTTAGTTTCTCTTAGAAAATTTAAACAGATCTATCTTCTTATCTCTTATACACAAATGTTATATTTATTTCCTTTCAATAAAAGCAAATGTTATAAAAAATGGTCTTTTATTTATTTTATAATTATTATTATGTAAATTTATGTAACCAATATAGTATCCTTTACTACTAAGACACGGAGAGAATTTTCGCTTGAAAATTACTCGAAATTCAGGATAAGAGTTAGCCGAAAATAGCGTAACCGCCAAGATGCGACGCCATCTGATGAAAAATTAAACACCTTAGGCGAATTTTTACTCGAAAACTGAGTAAAAATTTACCTACACTAGCACCTTCCAAGCGCGCTGCGCGCAACTATATAACTATAATCAAAGATTATAGTTATATAGTTGATCCTGAAGATGCAATTGTAAAAAATATACTGCGAGAACATTAAAATCAACTAGAAGCTTTTGCTTCTTACAGGAACTAGTTTTGATTCGGTGAAAGAAATCTTTCATTTCCTGTCCTATAATTCAGCACGCGAATGGAATTAAGAATGAGCAGAACTTTTATCTGTGCTTAGTTGAGCAAAATTCTTATCCAAGGAATTGGCAGACTAATTTCTTGAGATTATTTTCTCCTTGATTTGTCTTTTACTGTAATAAGTACGACCTGCAAAATAGTTTTTACTTAACACTTATCTTATAACTCTTTTCAGAACAAAATGCCATTATTTTTTGTCTACTTTCGACGTCATATCTTTTCATTCATAAGAAAATTAAATACTATGATATGGAAGAAAAAAACGCTGTTTTTTCACATTATTTTTATTTTTTAACCACCATATATTGAATTTCTAAAAAAATTCCACCGAGGTTTTTGAGAACAGATATAAAATTTTTATCGTGGACATGATATTCCGGTAAACCGTTTGCAACTTTGAAATGCGTGGGATTTTTAAATATAATTTGTCAGAAAGATGAGATTCTAAGCTTTCGAAAATGATATGGCTGATATTTTTTTAGGTCGAATAAATGAATAGGATGTAATGCTGAAAGTAGACAAGAACTAATGTAATTTTGGCCCGAAAAAGGTAAAATAATATCTAATGGTAATGATAAATAGCAAAATTCTGCGTTTTTCATTTCAGTAAATAAACAATACCGCAATTAATAACAATCGTCATTAATGACAATCATATAATCATTAAAACGTAATCAAATTGAAAGATTGGGATAATCATGTGGTTGTAACTAAATAACATTCGCTGTCGGTCCGGAGCAGCGCATTACGTATTAGTCTCATGCGGGCGCTAATCGATTTTTTCTACGCGGAAAGGTATGGCTCCAACAACTATCTTCTAGTTGTCAGACCCATACATTATATACGTAACTATCTTATGTTATATTGATTTAAGAAGTACCAATAGTCGTTAGAACTAAATTTTTTGCGCGTTTGAAAATAATTTATCTTCTAGAGCTTACGAAAGTTACGTGAACGAGAGACGAGCAGGGCAAATTTAATGCAGCGGTGACAATCGCCTGCGCGACTACGGAGAGTTAGCCACCGAAAAAGTGCTGTGTTTGAGGGACCGAGTCAACTTGCTTTCTTAACGAGCAGCTGCAGACGAGTGAGTACGGATGGTTGCCGTTCAGTTCTTCCGACGTTAATTGAGATGCGACGGTTGAGGAAGTTCAGTTGCCTCGTGAGCTTTCTAGGTGGATGTTTTGCTACTCGGCTTTAGAAGCCGAGCTTCCTGTAAATCACATTCGCGGCTCGTCTCTCGAGTACCTAACCGCGTTAATAATTTGGTGCTTTCTCTTTCCATCGAATCTTTCAGTATCTGACCCATGCAGGGCGAATTCGTTTTTTCATACGGTTTTCTCGGGACTGACTTTCCAGCTTAGAAATAGAATAGTGTAAATTGCGGAGCGTCTAAAAGTGGGCACAGTTATATCCATTTAAATTCATCGCGCAAAAGTAGAAGTACACAGCGAAGAGTCGGCGCAAACGCACATTCGGGATGTTACGCGCCGTACGAGCTTGATCGTAAATCCAACTTTGGGTGGTTATACCGGAGCTGATTCGCGGCCGTGAGCGAATCTTGGAAAATCTGTTTACCATGTGAAATAGTACTCTGGGCTTAAGCTAGACTAAGCCGCGAAAAATTTATGTGTAACGCTGTATTTATTAGACTTTGCGGCAGTGTAAAGATTATAATGACTAAGCAGAGGGTTGAATCGCGTAAATGGGAGTGGGATTCTGGATTCGCAAGGGGTTGGTTATTTAAAACTAACTTAAAAATTGTTAATAAACGCAGCCAAAATTTCGTTACGCGTGATACTATTCGAGGAAAGGGGATTTAGATCTCGATACTTTTGGTACCTGGTTTGGAATGTCTTTGTAATCGATTTTGGCACTATAATAGTCGAGTGGTGGACAAACCGATTAGTTTCAAAGTAATAATTTAAATAAATTTAAGATAACAGTAACGATCAATGACAAAATAACTTTAGACTACTATAAACAAACCGAAAGTTTATTTAATAAAATTTTTATTTTTCAATAAACGAATATTTACTTTTAATTTAAATAATAAATTTTCAAAAACACTGTCCTAAAGGATAACAAAAATATACGAGTCGAATCGATAACCTTCTCAAAAACATTATTCTAAAGGATAACAAAAATATACGAGTTGAATCGACAACCTTCTGCTATTTGAGTCTGTCAAAAATAATCACTTTAAATATCATTTGGTAGATGCGATGCTTATCTTTCACTATAAACGATAACGCTAATAATTAATTATCAAATACTTGTTTCGAAAAAAACCTAACAGAATTACTTCCATAAAATCGAAATTGTTTTCATCAAATTCGTAAAAGTGCATGTAACTCTGCAAAATAGTCAATCGCCTCTGAATTTAATAAAGAGAAACAAAAAAAAATACATTTTTAAGAAAAAAAACATCTTTTATAGGGCCGTAGAAGCAGCCGCCGTAAAGAGCGACAGCATGGCAGTACCTTGGGGCAACACGACACTGTTAATGCAGAACCTGACTCGCATTTGCCAACCCGGCACCGGCGGCACAGATCAAGAGGATCTGAACGATGTTGTAGCCGCCATTCGATCCATAGTGAAGATCGTCGTGCCGATCTTCTTCGGATTAATTTTCGTCCTCGGTCTTATGGGCAATACTTGCGTGGTGACTGTCGTCGCTGCGAATCCAGGGATGCGTTCCACCACCAACATACTCATTATTAACCTCGCCGTAGCTGACCTACTCTTCGTCATATTCTGCATACCCTTCACTGCGACCGATTATGTCCTGACCAGCTGGCCCTTCGGCAACCTTTGGTGTAAAATCGTCCAGTATCTGATTATCGTCACAGCTTGCGCGAGTGTCTACATTTTGGTGCTTATGAGTCTGGATAGGTGAGTAATTTATTATAATCACGGAAATAAGACTATCAACGGGCCTTTTATACTCGAATCATATTGCACGAACACCTGGCAAAAATTTTAATTACACATTTAAACTTTACAATTGGTACTGCAGTTTATTAATCTGAATAAGGCAGTAAAATTTTTTTGAAAAATAAATATAATTGTTATTTAATTCTAAATGATTAAATTTTCAAAGTATATTTCGAAAAATGTTTTGTAAAAGAACATAAAGCAATTGTGAGGTACGAACATACTATAATAAGCAGGTACATAAACTATCACAACAGGCAGCTTGAAAGAGAAAATACGCATGCGGAATAGTCGTTTTTCGTTCCTTTATGCGAGGGCAAATCCACAAACGGACACTTATTATGATTTTAAGTTAGTGACTGCGGGCAATAGGTGAGGGCCTCGGGAGTTCAACCGAGACCGCCGACTTGTTCTACCAAGTAAGCGAAGACTGCCGCCGGTTATGTAGTTTCAAGTTCTGTTTACATTAGTAAATGTGCTCCTTTGTACCTCCACTGATTAATCTTATATAAATAGAGTAGTGACCCATCGAGATACTCATCGACGTACTCTGTTTTTTTCCAATTTTGTCTTCGTTAAAGCTCCACGAGGTCTCTCATAATTTAATTAATACTCCTTAGCGAAGAAAAGGGAGAAATCTAATACGGGTAGCGATACTAGATATCAATAATGTTACTTAATCTTACATTTTCCCCAGCTCTGCACAAAAAATCAACCATCGAGATCGCTTTTCCCGTTTTCCCGCGGTGTAAGAGAGACCCAGAAGCGAGTGAGATTGGCCATTAGGCTCAACGAGATAAAAAAAAGGTGACGCACGTAAAGAGGAATCTAATAAGACACGTCGGATCTTCCTATTATGGTGTACAAAACCATAGAAACATATCAATCACCCTTTGTTGGATTTAACTCGCGGCATGACAGAATTTCCGATGGGCCGCCCTTCCTCTTCTATTTTTTATCGCCTCCCACTGTTCGGAATGCGTAGGAATCGACGTATTAGAAGGACAGCTACTATATAGACGTGGAATTTAAGGAATGTTAGGAGTTTACTTCAGTGTGCAAAAAATTCCCTTATGGAATACGCACGTGTTTGTGTGGGAGCTTGAAATTTGTTTGCAAATCGAAACTTTTATTATTATTATTTTTTTATTTATTTATTTTTTTTTTAAAGAAAAGATGATTTTGATGTATAGGATTCGATCAATTACCTAGCTGTCAAGAGGAGTGGTTTGGGTTTCGAGCATTCTTTCAATCAGTATTATTGGAACATTAGTTTGCGTGATATTGAACATGCTTTATTCGTAATATATTTGAAATTTTAGTTACAACTTGTTTTGTCACTTCATTCTTGCAAATTGATTTTAAAGTAAACAATTTTTTGCAGGTGTATTCTTTTTTCTGGACCTTTATTATCTTGTATAAATAAAACTATTAATTTATTCAACTTTATTAACAGTTTATTTTTATGTAACTATATAGCACCATCTAAGCGCCCTGCGCGCGCGCTAAATATTTTCTATGTTAGACTAAGATACTTTTTATAAAAAAATATTTCTCTCATAATATTGAAATTCTTTTAATTTATTGA
>UCOL01004939.1:0-13054 GCA_900474335.1 Ormyrus nitidulus
AATATATCTAGTGTACCTCACGCACACAACAGCACGTCTGCTGGCTGACTGTAGGTGTGCGCGTAGGGTACACTGTTTGTGTGGCGCCGTCATGCGGAGACCAAGCGAAGTGCTTCATTAAGCGTCACAGCAGTTTAGTGGTGGGGGAAGGATAGTCGGTCCACCTCTCTTTCTTACACCGTGCTGTAGACAGAGATAGCGCTAGGAAAATCGTCGCAGGCTTGCTCGGTTGCTCCGCAATCCGCATCGCTGTGCGCTTGGGCCGGTTCCGTTGAAGGATTCTTTGCTATTGATGTTCGAGGGAAATACGTCCGCGAAAGCCGAGGAGGCTGTCGTTCACAGCGAGTTTGACTCGCGTGCGGAACAAGTGTGTAGGTTGTTGCTAGAGCAAAACGCTTGGGTATAAAGTCCGCGGATGGGCGATACGAAAGGCAAGCGCTACCTCGAAGGGGCTGATTCGCATTGACCAAGTGAAAAAATGGACCAGGCGCCGGCAGGTGAGCATCGTGTATTTTAAGCCTCCTATAACTTAGGTTTTCCGCTTGATTTAAGTTTTCTCGTCGTTCCTGCGTGTCTCTTTGAAGGCTCTTTTGACATTTCTTGCTGTACTCTTTGTTTCCTCTCTGTCTGTGAGTCGAAAACAGAGTTTGCTGTAAGCTTCTCTGCGCGCGTGAAGTTTTGAGGTTATTGTATTGGAAAAATACTGTCTTTAAAGTTTAAAGTGCATGTTTTATTGCTTTAGATGTGCTAAAAGGTTTGCTTTTTGTAAGGGATAGTAATTCATTCATTTTTTGAGGAATTATGAATCGATGAACATGACCGACTTTGAGGTTAGATTTGTAGGCTTGTCGTTTAAAATTAGTTACTAATTTCTGAAATATAAATGACATTCATTAGTGATTCGTAGAATTCCACCTTTAATTAAAACACTTATATATTAAAAATAGCAAACTCTGATTTTCTATCAATTTTTTTAGTATACATGGCTACTATTCTTGTTTTTAATGAAAATGATAAATGATTATAAACATTTTTAAATTGTTTTATGTAAATTTAAAACAGTTTAATTTATTAACAGGTATCTCAAGCAGGTATAAGATTACATAAATCTAAAAACATTATGCATTCTTAAAACATAATTTGTCAACGTGGTTCTTTTTTTCATACAGATACAGAACTGCGCAACATCATTGATAAGTTGGCACAGTTTGTTGCAAGAAATGGCCCTGAGTTCGAGCAAATGACAAAAAACAAACAGAAGGACAACCCCAAGTTCAGCTTTCTTTTTGGTGGAGAATACTTTAACTACTACCAGTACAAAGTGACGACTGAACAAGCCAGTAAGTGGGACAAAACGCCTTTACACCTACATCGTTTGAGAATCTTGGGGAAGGGATAATTTTCATACATCCAAGATGATATGTTATTATTGGGAGTTAATATGTACATATGGCGACAATTATTGGAGGCCGTAATAAACAGAATAAAAGAGCAGTTGGAGTTGCATAAAAATTAAATTTTATTTTTTTGACTGAGCTTCTAAGCACCATGCAATAATTCACCATCTTCGTTTGCAGTTTTAAAAACAAAAGGAATAAATCCAATGCAAAATGCAGATCCACGTTTAAACGTTTCGCAGCAGCAGCAATCACCAGCAGTTGCAGTCAATAATGTTGGTATGGGTCAAAATAATGGTTTGACCCCAGTAAACATGGGGCCAGCTAGCAATCCCCCTTCAATGATGGGGTCAGGTCCACCAAATGCAGGGCCAGGGCATATGTCTGGGCCACCAACTGCTGGACCAGTTCATATGGGTGGAGGACACAATGCTGGACCTGGTCACATGGGTGGATCTCAAAATTCTATTAACAGATCATCAGGTTGGCTTCAGAATGAGTTGGCTAACCTTCAGTCTCAACAAACGACCCTTCAGGATCAAGTTCGACAGTCAGAACAGAATTTGGCAGCCCAGCATGCTGCACTGATGGCCCAACAACAAGGAAGAGTTGAGGATGCTGTGAGACAAGCGCAAGAAAATAATCTACAGTCTAACGCTCAAACTACAAATACAGATTTAGCTGCCTTTGAGTCTGTTCTTCAACCTATTATTGATACATGCACTAAGGATAGTATTAGTGCTGGAAAGGCATGGATACTACAACATTCAACAACATTACAAAGTAATCAAGTAGTTGCAGAACATTTACTTAAGAGGTATGTTATTTTAAGTTACAAAGTAATCATTTATGATATCTTATTTATGAAATATCTTTTGCATTATATAAACGATTGAATTAAATTTTAGAGTTATTCAGGAAACAGTTTTTAATCATAAACTACATATTATTTATCTGGTAAATGATGTGTTGCATCATTGGTACGTAAATGATATTTTAGAGTTGATATTTGTGATTGTTTTATAAATACTATTATATTGTTACTATATGAAATTTGTAAATATTTTATTAGTGCTCGAAAAAAGTCGTTGGATTTAAGAAAAGCTATGGAGAGTGTTGTAGTTCCAATGTTTTGTAATGCATCTTTAGCTGCTTCTGAAGAACAAGTTACTAAATTAAATAAGCTTTTGAGTTTATGGGAATCAAAAAACAATTATTTTGAAGAAGGTATTATAGAGAAATTGAAAAACCCAAGTCAATCATGGTCAGATTATCAAGCCAGTGTAATGACTCAACATGCTAGTGCTATCACCTCTATTGCTGCAACCACAAAGCAAACGTTCGATAATTATCAAGCACAGCATCAGGCATTCGTTAATCATGCCCTGAGACAAATACAAAATATAGAACAACAAAAAATAGTCATAGATCGACAACTTAAAGTACCAAGTGCTCCACCAATGGTAATAGTACATTTGCTCTTAATTGCATTTATTATCTAAAATTTCAGCATCCTCAATGAGTTTTTCATTTGGAATAACTTTTAACAAATTAAATTCACAAGTTTATTTTCACTTATTTACACTTTCAATTATTATCTAGACTCAAAACTTATTAACATTTTAGAACCAACAGAATGTCCCTCCAATGCATGGAGGTCCCCCGCATTCCGGACCGCCAGCCCATTCTGGGCCTCCATCGCATTCAGGACCGATGCAAGGTCCTCCGCAGGTTCATCCAGGGCATCCAGGTCATGGTGGACCACATGACGGACCACCACACGATGGAGGAGGACCACCATATGGAGGACCACCCCTCGACGGAGGAGGACCACCATATGGAGGACCACCCCACGACGGTGGAGGACCACCCTATGGAGGACCACCCCACGACGGGGGAGCACCACCCTATGGAGGACCACCCCACGACGGAGGAGGACCACCCTATGGAGGACCACCTCATGGCGGGCCACCGCCTCACCACGGTGGGCCGCCTCCGCATGGGGGTGCCCCACATGGAGGTGGCCCGCACCAGGGCCCTCCATCTCATGCAAGTCCACCTCATGGAGGTATGCCACACGCAGATTATCCACCTCATAGGCGCCCACCGATGTCCGGATCGCCGCATCCTCACGGAGGTCCACTTCCCTATGGGGGACCACACGGTGGTCCGCCCCATGGAGGTCCGCCACCTCATGGTGGCCCACCCCTTGGTCCAAGAGGTAAAGTTACTTTTATTTATTTAAAGTAGCTATAAAAATTTACTTATTTTTAAAAAAAGTTTTTTTAAATAATATTAAAATGTGACAGGATGACCGTATGCTCTACATGTACTTAGCAATATATTCTTACTAATAAAATATATTTCAGATTCTCAAATTTTATTGTCAATTTTTATTTTAACATTTTTATAAATATCTCTACGAAGCTTTTCTTTAAAAAATTAAGAATTTGCGCCATGAAGAAATATTTATAAAAATATTAAGAAACGCTTAAAAGTCTTGGAAAGTTGCTCTATTGCATAATTTCATGTCCTTTTCAAAAAATATTTTTAAAATTTGGATAAGAAAAATTATATATTATCAATATATGATATTATTATAATAAAGATATTTAAGTATATGACAAAATTATTATGTATTATAAATAATATTAATTAATAATACAAATTTATTATTTAATTCAAAATAAAATTCTAATAATTTTTAATTACAATTTTATTTTCATTAATAGATCTCGGTCCACCCCACGGTGGGATGCCTCCTCATGGTGGGCCGATGGGTCACGTCGGTCCGTCAGCACACGGAGGCCCTCCGATACCCGGGCCTCATGGTGGTCCTCATGGTGGTCCTCACGGTGGTCCTCATGGTGGGCCACATGGTGGTCCATCGTCACTCGGCAATGATTTGACCTTCAGTCAACCGCCGCCAGGTTGGAACTGTCCTCCAGGTCCAGGTCCAGGTCCGGGTCCGGGTGGAGAGCCTTTTGGTCACTTACCGATGCCAGATTTTTCGAAACCACCTCCAGGTTTTGGACCGCCTCAGCAACCACCGCCTCTTATGTCTCAAGAAGTTTGTTTGGAAGACCTCATGCCCAGCATGCCTTACTTTGAACTACCAGCTGGTCTAATGGTACCACTTATTAAACTTGAAGACTGTGAATATAAGCCACTAGATGCAGATGCTATTAGATTACCTCCTCCGGCGCCCCCTAGCGATAGGCTTATTGCCGCTGTTGAAGCCTTTTACGCTCTGCCTAATCATGATTCACCCAGAGATAGGTAATTTCAGATAAATTATATATTTTTAGGACACTACACAAATTTCTTTTTTTTTTTTTTTTAATCAAGATTTAAATGACACTTCGAATTTTAACAAATAAATTTATATAATGTTTTAGCGATGGCTGGGAGAAGCTGGGACTATATGAGTACTATAGAGCTAAAAATGCTGCTCGTAAACGAAAAGAAGAAGATATTATGTGTGGCCTAAGACAAAAGTCTAGGTCTCCTTCGCCGATCGTACGGCCACGTTCGAAAAGTCCAAGTCCACCAAAGAAACGCTATAGAAGCAAATCTCGTAGTAGGTCGAGATCGAAGTCTCGAGGCAGAAGTAGGTCCAGAACACCTCCACCTGCACCCAATCATCGACGAAATAATCGACCGAATCACAATAATCGAAATCGAAGGAGAAGAAATAGTGCGAAAAATGAACAGCAGCAACAACAGCAGCAACAACCGCCAACATTGCAACCACCAACGCCACATCGTTCACCTGATAGGAGGTTAGAAAGGACTGAGAGAAGTCCTACACCTCCTAGTTTTTTGTAAGTAAACAATCAAAGTTGATCACCTTATTAATTTTGCTTTTGTACTGGAAACGGGAATTTACAAGAAAGTCAACCTTAATGCTGTAATTTTCAAATATTTTTATATCCCTGAGTTCTATTCCGTTTTTTTCTGCATCAATGAAGGTTATTTCAGTATGACGAGTTTAGATAATAATTTTGTAAAAAATTCCTAATGGCCCAGTGGCTGTCTGAAAGAAGAAAGCCTCATTTACCTTTCACAAAACTCAAATTTTAGTACAATGTACGAGTTTAAAATTCGTCCGCAAACTTATGTTTATAATATTCTTTTTATTTTCCTTTAAAAGCATTTCTTCTATATTTTACTAATAAACTTTGTTAACGTTAATAAAATATGCATGTGACTGAAAAATTATCTACCACAATTTTCAGTTTGTCTAACGCTTAGATTTCAACAGCTATAGTTATATGTAATGTCGAGTAGGCTAAAAATCGTGGTAGGCTATTTGTTCGCCAACCCCCCCCCCGTCCCATCCCACATTCGAAGTTAAACCTGTAGAAGTGGGAGATTCTGTAGGGATGTACGGTGGGATCAACTCTGATTAAGAAAGCACGTTTGGTGAATATCTGATGATTTAAACACCAGAATCATACTGTGCTAACTCCTGCTCACGTTGCAAAATGTGAACAAACAAACTTGCGTAGGCAATAGCCACCTATTTAAATACTTTAACCACATTTTTCTTCCCAATTTTGGCAATCAGCCAAAGTGCATTTCTGACATCCCGTCAACACGAAATTTTTGACAATATTACTTTATTAATAATTATCATCTTTCATAAAAAAAATTTAATATCATTGCAGGGGTTCGATGTATAGTAAAGCTTCTCATGAAATGGGAATTGACGAAAGTAATAAAGGACATCAACTACTACGTAAAATGGGTTGGGGTGGTGCTGGTCTGGGTGCTAACGAACAGGGAATAGAAGCTCCCATTTCCGGCGGTGAAATACGAGATCGTATCGACATGTATAAGGGTATTGGTGTGAACCTCAATGATCCTTATGAAAACTTTCGCAAAAGCAAAGGACAGGCATTCATCACGAGGATGAAAGCTAGAGCTGAAGAGAGAGCTGAAGAAAGAGGAGAAAGATGCGAAAGAGTTGAAAGAGTTGAGAGAGAATAAATGTAGTGATTGTAAAGACAAATGGACAATTTTTTCAATTAAGGTTTGCATTTATCGTTGTGCAAAGAGGAATGAAGATTCACTGAACTGCCATTGCTGTTTGTGCAAGTGCTATTTTGTTAAATATCCTAATAATATAAAAACATTTAAAAAAGTTTTTTTAAAGAAAATCTAAATAACAAATTCGCGAATTTCTATATTTTAGAAAAAGTTCGTTTATTCTAATTTGTTTTACAAAATATAAATAATATCATTGACAAAACTTGATATTAAATGTAAAAAGTGAAAGGTAAATTTAGATTACTTAAGAGTTTTACTCTTTTGATTAATGATCATTTTCACATGTATATTATTGATTTTTACCAATATGTCATGATTTGGAGCTTGTACGAAAATAAATTTTTAAAAAGTCTCGACATCACGTAAAATTACGCGATCAATTGTACAAACATTGTAACAGAAACTAACATGAGATATATATATATAAACTTACAGAAGAATTAAAAAATAAAATTCCAATTTTTAATGCTTTTATAAGGTGTAATATTTCCAATGTGTAAATAAAAATTATGAAATATATGAATTGATATTCTGTAATTTCTTGATGTAGAATTTATTGTTTCAAGTTTACTAGTCTTAATAGTCTTAGTCTTAATTGCGGGGGAGGCTACAGCGGCCTCTGCTCGAGGACTTGCTGGCCTCGAGCACTCAGGTTCTCTTGAATCCATTGTGCTCCACCCCCTTCAAATTTACTAAAAAACATTAAAAAAAAGAGATCTCTCTTAAACATGATTGATAAATACCCTTGTTAGTATGTCTTTTCAGTTAGAAAATGTACTCTTATTGTATAAAATTAAATAGTTGACAACTTTACTTATGTAGTTATTATATTGCAAGTCAACTTTTAGTTTTATAATTAAATGGCTTTTTAATAATGATTGATAGAAATTTAAACAAATGGGTTTATTATTTTTCCTCTCTTCTTAAAATAAATAATATACATTACACATTGGAAATTCAAGTGTATGTTAATTATCATATTTGTATATGAAGTTAAGATGGTGTTTTATTTTTTAATTTCGAATAAAATTTTGGAAGCTTCTTAGTTAGTACAAAAATGTCAATATCATCTAAAAATTCAATTATGTCACGCAAAACTTCCAAGATACCTTCTGTATTATTTGTACCTTGTTACCTCATGTTTCGTAAACAAATAATTTGTTTAATGATTAATTGATTAATCATTGTTATAATGTCGAAGACTATACTTGTGTGACAAAATTTCGCAATTATGAAATGCGAACGGAACAGATCACATCGATAAACTTGTATTTATAGATTTGATTATAATGATTATATTGAATATATTGTAACTAGACTAAAAAATAAAAAAATCTGTACATTTCGTATAATAATCGTGTTTTCTTATAGAAGAATAAGTTTAATTATTAAGTTGAAGTTACTGTTGTACTGTTGTACTGTGAATGATGTTGGGTTCCACTGACTTTAAAAATTTTTAAATTCAATTTTTCAAAGAATTTTAATAATCAGATCATGTCAATGCATTTGCAATAAGAGAGCCTTTTTGCACTGTTCCCCGCAATATCAGGCGCGTAAGATGTGCGTTGTATAAACGAGACTCATGCGTACGAGGGGAGAGATTCAGGCAGCTTCGGGGTCGTGATAAGCTGGAGATAAAAAAACACGATGCCCTTATCGCTGAGTTTCTCTCGTCACGTGCCGCCTTGGAACTGAGGGAGGAGAACGTTCCATCGCGTTCTGCTTTTGGCGTTTCCTCTCCCTCATTTGACTGAGAAAATTGATAAATGAATATACTGCAACGATAAAGGAAAACCGATTTTTTTGCGGCGATAAGCAGTTGGTGTGCTACTCGTAAGCGTCACAGATGGAAAAAATTCGGACGATACGCTGAAACCTTCTTCGTTTGCTTATTGCTATCGCTTCGTCCCTGCTTTGCTTTTCTCTTTTGATGTACTTTGTATACGCGTAGAAAGAGTTATCAGCTTGGTTTTATTGTTAACCTAGCTGTTTTGATTGGAACGATTCACTGGAATAGTGCGAAAGTAGTGTTCGTTATTCAATCAACAACGCATGCTCAATTCAAGCGAATGAGTACCATTAATAAAATAATGTCTAATCTTTTTATATACTTATCGAATTGCATTTATTTGAATAATTAACTGAAAAATGATTTGTATAAGATTTAGTTTTTATTTCTTCTTAGAATTCAAAAATATAATAATTTTTGACGGTTACGGATTTTGTGTAATATTCACTTTATTAAAATTACAAGCCAGCATTTTGATTTTGAATCCTTAATAGTAAAACAAAGGTTACATTAAACAGTACCATTATTTTTAATATTGAGTGTTTAATAAGTTTAATAGAAGTTGCGTTGGAAAATATAAGTGTTTCTACAAGAACATTTGACGTATTTAATTGTTTTGTTTTAAAGCGATAACGTGGCGGACGAAGACATCCAATTTATGTGTCTGTTAAACTTTTTAATTTTTTTATAAGATAAGAGATTATTTGTCTGAAAAAGAATGATTTATATTAACTTTGGGGGAGTGGTTGTTACTTTGTAATTTAATTGGATTTATCGTAGATTGATGAGGGGGATCGTCTACAGTATTCATTATTGTATTTATGGTTTTTCTTGCAATGTTGTCTTATAATAATCACATGTCCAATATGTTATTTACTTATAAGCATATTCTGAAAATTACGTATATATTTAATGCGACTTAATGCGTGGAGCGTACAATGAATGATAATTTAAATTGCTGAATTGCACAGTGCTTGGAAGTGCGAAAATCTAAATTTTTTTAAAATAGATTACAAAGAAATCTACGTTATTACATTTCATCATCACAGCAACCCTTTGAAATTCTCTAAGAAAATCAAAACTAATCTTTAACACAAATAATCCAAAACGTGTTCGGAAGAAAAATTCAATTTCCCCGACGCCCGCTGAGAAGGAACGCGAGGTCACCCAGATCTGCGCTTATTATCTCTGCGGGTGTAGGCGAGAGTGACGACTACTCGCGAAAACTCAAATTACGCTGGGTGCTGCAGGAGGGAACCAGTGGCGTAGGATATAATGAATGCACACGAGAGTAGCGGAGATAGGCCGCACGTTTCAGATACACGTGAGCCAGCCACCTATTTTTATCGTCACGTTGGGGATATGCACCGCGGCCAAACAAAACAAGCGCACACACACACACTTACGTGCCCGCCGAGATCACTAGGATACGAGTCTAATGTTATTTTTGCACGCAAGTCGAGGAGCGGACTAAGCTCTTTTCACCGCGGTTAATTGCGCGGCACTATTCGTTCATTCATGACTGCAGATTTTTGTCGATCCGAAAAGCTCTGTTTTTGTTTGTGTATTAGTGTTTTATGCTTGATGTGGTCAGCGGAATGAAAATGTACGAATTCATGTTTAAGAAATGATATTATATATACTTATATCATAACCGAATGAAATTCAAAATTATCGAATGAATTGCAAAGCCCCCGCATTATCCGTTAAGCTCTCAAATTACGTTAAATGGCCGTGATGCATTAATTGAATGTTACTTTGGCACGTAAATTTCGCGGACCTTTGTGCACGGAAGGCTTGTCCGCAGCATGCTTCATTCCACGTGCGGCTATTCTTATCGCACGTTCAGTTGATCAAAATAACAGCGCGGGATTTGTAGCGAAATTATTAAACATGCTGAATGTTTTTAAAACCGTTATTACGGCACCACTAAATCGTAATCGCTCAATGGCGTCAACAAATTAATTGAAAGGCATGCTAGTTTATAACAATTTTTGCACAAACAAGTCCAATAAAATTGAAGCATAATAATTTGAGAAGTTTTTAAAGCGAATAAAATTTATTTCAACAAGTAAATATAAAACGCACATGCATTATTATACAAAAAATTTGAATTTTTTTCCCGATAATAACAATTTGTTGCATCTAATTGTATATTTTAAAATTTTATTTCATTTTTGAAGAGCAACTATTGAAAGTTTATGTCACTTCTCTTTGAATATCGACGACACTTTATGATTAATGCAATCGTTAGTTTCCATGTGTAATATTTTAAACTGTCAGCTGCGAATCTTTTTCAAGTCAGGTTTTGAATCAAAAGAGATGAGTGTTAAAGTAAGTGTCATACGAATTCCGTTTTCATGCAGAAACATTTATTTTTCTACATTTATTTCGTGGTGATTGATAATACATAAAGTCTTATAAATTTTGACGCCGAAATTTAAAGTAAATAGTGCTAATTTATAAATTTATAAGTGGACAAACAAAATTCTTTTATTTCTTAAGTGTTTATGGTTGCAAGTGTGTAGGTTTTATAATTTGAAATTTTTACGATTGCTTCAGTTAATTTTTTTTTTTTCATATTTTACAACCTACCCAAGTCCTCTTTTTCGAGTCTTATACGGCTCTGCATTGTTGCACTCGCGTGGAACAACGTGGACCTACAGTTTATAGTGGATTCCGAACAACTAGCTTTGATGTTATTAGACTCTTGTAAATAAATACAATGGTGCCCTAATGTCAGTTTTCGGCGGAGATCGGGATCGACCCAGAGTCCTTCTGGTTAAAGGTCCGACATTCTACCAACTGAGCTATCGACGCTATTCAGTTAATTTTTGATGTCCAAACGAGAAAAAAATTTAGGTAAAATTTTATATAAGATATTGACCAAATTAATGTTGATTTTAAAATATATACTACAAGTAAGCAATATCGCATGCATGCTGTTATGTAATGTTTCAGTAAAAATAGTGAATAGAAAAAACAGTTTATTTTTTACTACTTGCAATAAAACTTCCATATATCTCTAAATATGCAATTTGCAAGTCTAAGTTTGCACTTTGTATTTTAAAATTACGGAGAAATTGAGTAAATACTTTCTCATGTTGGGAGAGGCACAAACATTTCTTAACGATGTTACGCTTAGTCACGCAATTAATCATAAAATTTCTTAAAAAACGAAACCTAAATTCTCATTTGTCGAAAGTTTGACGAAAGCGATTACAGTACAGAAAGAGAAAGAGTATTTAGGTTTCCGACGGCACGTTCTTCTGTAGTACAGCAAAAAGGTGGCACGTTTTATCGAATGCTGTATTGCATTTTACAGAGTTAGTATATTTTTCTATAAATTCCAAATTTGGAATTTGTAACCAGATATAACATCGTTTTTAAAAATGGATCAAAGATCGATGTATTGCATAAGCTAGCTTATGCATGTATCAAATTGCATGAATTATTTTATCATTATGAAAATCAATGTCTCAAACAAAATATGCTTAATTAATAGAGTTAGACAGCAAATTCGATACATTTTTTTTGTTTTTACCTTTACTTGTGCTTTATCTAAATAGTAAATATTAAATAATAATTTTTTGTTAAATTTTTAATCAAATGGAGAAAACCACGAATTATAGTTTGACGTCATTACTTGTACTACGTTATTGTAAATATACTGGGCAATCACGTTTTTTATATCATAAACGATAGCGATTGTATTGATTTACGTCCTAATTGACAACAAATTCTTATTATATTAATTTTATGTTATTCAACATATATTTTATCTTTCAAAATAATAATTTCTATGTATAACTCCGTGGCTGACTGAAAGAACCGAATAAGTTCACTTTTGATATTTTTGAAGAAACGCGGTTTTAATGTTTGCACTGAACTGTAAGTTCGAAATCTACGTAAGCGTTAAGATCCAATGCTGTGATGACTTTTGAAGACCATACCAATACCTTTAGATTTGTGGTGATGTGGAATAGACTCGCTTTATTGTGTCACTGCAGTTAAACAAACATCGCGAGTTGTCCATGTTTTGCTGGTTTTGCTGGTATTATTATGGGCTGAAATGGTTTTTTCCGGTAACTGTGCTATTTAAGCTTGTTATCGATCAAAATAAAAATGGTCATAACGTGAATATAGGATGAAAATAGAACAAACATTATCATACATGAATACTTATAAAGGCTTTTAATGTTTGTAACAGAATGCCATCTGTTGAGTTCTATTTTAATGATTCAGATTATTGATAATTTCCTAATAGTAGCAGTAGCATAAAGTAATGTAATGTGAAAAACTGTGGTAATTGGTAATTCTGTAATTTGTAGAATTTTTTTTTGAGTAAGTATAGAGTAACGCATTAATATAATATACTCATATAACTTTTAGGTGAACGAGGTATAATATATACTACAAAAAAATCTTACCAGGAGAGTGTCACTTGTTTGGGTCACGGAGCGTTCGGCCTAACGCTCGATTTTTTAAAAGCTGAGTTCTTTTCGTGAAAAAGAAAAAAAATCAATTTTTGTTTAATTACATATAACTTTTCAACTGTTAATTATAGAGACTTTTAACTCCCGGCATTTGCAAGATGAGATCAAATCCTATCGATTAAAAAACAAGACATCAAAAAATCTTCGTCTGTTTAAAAGTTATGGTCCAGCAAAAAGTGATCATTAAAGTAGCATAAAAAAAATCCACAAAAATTCATTGACGTAATTTTAGCTTCTTTTATTACAAATTTTTATTTAGCTATAAATTTTGAACAAATAAAGATTTTTGGATGTCTTTTTTTTAATCGGCAGGATTTGAT
>UCOL01004940.1:0-13045 GCA_900474335.1 Ormyrus nitidulus
TAGCACGGTGGGGATAATTTTTATGGCGTCTTTTTTAGCGAAACTGTCGCTATTTAAGACATAGCGAAGCTCCTGCTGCTTAAGCTGGTTCATGTTTTTGGCTCCTGGTTAATTAAAGATTAATTAAAGAAAAGTAATCAGTGCTTCAGGTAAATACCCTGGATGGACTGGTCATGAGTATGTGAACCATTCCACGTCAGTTTCATGGGTAGCTTGTAATCAAGATACAAATCATAGAGACGTTGCGCCCCTTTTTTGAGCAATACAGGTCGATAACTGATGAATCGGTCAGCGCCGTGCGGGCTTATTTCGCTTTGTTTTTCGGTTAAATATTTATCCCGCGCATAAGAAGCAACACGCCAGCGTATGCCGGATTTACTTTCGTTGTAGAGCCATTTACGCTCTGCCAGAAAATGATTTATCTGCTGACTGTTTACGCCATTAAGCATTTTGCTAAATTGGGTAGGGGTCATGCCTTCTTTGAAGAGATTTTTAAGACAATCGTTTTCGGTTGATAGATTTTTATTTTCCAGTAATAACTGTTCTTTCTCTTCCTCGGCACGAATGACCATGAGAGCAAGTTCTTTTTTTGTTGGAAGTAATGTTTGAAGTTGAGGTTGTAAAATCCGTCTCTCACATTCAATAAAATACTGTCTGGCCTGTTTCCCTTTTTCGTTACGCTCAACCATGGATAATTCTTTCGCCATATCGATGCTGATATAGTAGTCTTTCATCAGACGTTGGCGAGATTTTGCACTACTCAAATTTGAGTAGCTCAAATTTTCAACAATAATATAGTCAATGTTCTCTTCAAAACCATATTCTGCTATACGCCTATTTATCCAATCATTAAATCGTGTAGTAATTTCCAAAAATGCATGTAAATCACGGGCATTAACAGTCTGGATTAATTCATTATTGATGTTTTTTGTTTCAATATTAATTAAATTTTGCATAAGGTTATTGCTCAAAGTTAATTGATTAATGATTGTTCTAACATCGCCGAAGGCACAATATGTAGCCCCTGAAATACATAAACTTCAGTGAAACGATTTGTGCTATTTGATTGTTTATTCTCAACTTTCCCCATTGGGGGAAGTTGAATAGTGCCACGATCTGCAAGGCGTTCTATTGATTGTTTAACTTTGTCATGGCGACTTCCAACGAGTTCAGTAATTTCTAACGAAATCATTTAAAGTTTACTAATGATTAAATTCATGTTAGGTACCATTTAGTTAATGGAGATTGATGTTGATAATGGCGCGATTTTTGAAAGTAGGTTGAATTACAAAGAAATTAAATGAATTTGGTGGAAAGGCATTGACGGGTAATTTGCAAAATTTTGCTTGTTGACCCTAAAAGGGTTTAAACTAAAGAAAAAACAGGAGATTCCCTAATGGGTCAAGTTGCATTTGATACTCAAGAATTCGTCGAAACACTGGAAAACGCAGGATTACCAAAAGATCAGGCTAAAGCCATATCCCTTGTTGTCCGCAAATCACATGAAGTCGCTGACCTTGCTACCAAGCGTGACCTTGAAGATGTACGTAAGGATTTATCCGCAGAAATAGCAGATGTTCGTAAGGATTTATCCGCTGAGATTTCTAATGTCCGTAAAGACATGGAACATCGCTTTGACAAACTGGGTTTACAATTAACAGTGAGACTTGGAGGTATGTTAATTTTGGCAATCGGTGCGCTTACAGCTATTCTAAAACTTGTTCACTAGACGAATTAAATCCGCGTTGGCATAACAATAACGGATGTTTTTTTGTTTAACTCGATAATTACGGCATTGTCATTACCGTTAGGTTTAATTTTTATTGATTGGTATTTGGGGTTATAAATTTTTGCGGCTTTCTCGATATCTGCAAGATAGCTGGCATTGAAGCCAATTTCTGAAACGGGCTTGCTTTCTTTTGGAATTACTCTGTTAATGTCAGGGTATTTCCCGTCAATAACCTCACAAATTGTCACACCAGCCCTTATACCGAAACAATCAAGATAAGTGACAATACCCAATTCGGTGTCTATTTTTGCTTTATCAAATTTGACAAACTTAGGCCCCTTGATAGCAACGATAACGTTTTCTTTCAGATCTTCGGATTCATGCTCACCGAGAAAAGCACGATGACCGTCAGTCGAATAAAGTTTTTTCTCAGGAGCAAAACAAATGCCGTTTAAATAATATCTTTCATCACATTTAGCCTGAAAGATCATCGCACTAAGAAGCGCCTGTTTACTAACAGTTAGAATCATTTTTATCCTCGATAAGCCACTTGAACTTTATGATTTATTCACTAAAAAACACATCATCACCGGGATATTCTGACTGATATTGTTGATGGTAGGTTGCTGGGGCGTTCTTGCGTTCGTCCTTATCATGTAATTTTGCAAACTTTTTATCGATTATTTCAGGAGGTAAACCTTTTAATTTTTCTTCTAGTGTTTGACGAGTTTGCGCCACGAAAGGCAAGAGAATGTCGAAACTGTAAGTATCTTGTCCGTTCGTTTTTGTCTTTAGTGTTTTTTGCAAGATAAGACCAATACGCTTATTGGTAAGCTCTGGGGCTATATGAGTATGGGCATTAATCATTTTCGTCGTTAATTGACCCACATCAGCACAACCCATAATGGCGTGGATCATGTTAATACCATATTGATTTGGCGAGCCGTCTTTTTTCTTACAGTAGACGTTGAGGTAGTTTGCTTTTTTGCCATCATCAGCCTCAACCGAAAATTCAATCGATTCAGCACCGCCGCTGCTGGTGACATATTTTGCTTCCTGAATTGTAACAATATAAGCACCTGATTCAGTAATAAATCCGCTTTTACCCGCAGCCAACGCCGATTCTGCATTGTAAGTGAACGTAATGTTATCCAAGATACTTCTCCTTTAAAACGAGACTTTCTTTTTGATTCGATTGAGGGTTAATTGAATAAAATCAATAAATTGAGAGCGGCGTATTTGAAGTTGCTGAATATCTTCCTGATAATCTTTGCGATATAACCTGTGGGTCATTAATTGACCCGTTTCTGGAAAATCCGCGCAATAACTAATAAAATCCACCCAATCGGGTCCTGTACAATCAAGATGGCTATACTCATAATTTATTCATCATTGAAAAATGATGACCGTTCTTATATCCCGTTCAGGCTGCACGGTTCCTTGCTTTCCACAGTCAAGGAAAGTTGATATAGTTACCATTTCACAGTCAAAGTAAGAAAATAAAATGGCAAAATTTACTGTTCGAGTAGAATTAAGAGAAGCTACTTCTTCAGATTATGAAGACCTTTATGAAAAGATGAAATTGGAGGGATTCTCTAAGTTTATCACCACTAGTAAGGGTGATAAATATGAACTTCCTCCTGCTGAATATAATTTTTCTTCCAGTTCTAAATCCAGAGGTGAAGTCAGAGACTTAGCTTATAAAATAGCTAAATCTATAAACTCAGAACCCGCTGTTTTGGTTACTGAATCTAACGGAAGATCATGGATTGGTCTTGATGATGCTTAATCTTCACCAGAACCTCTTTTTGGCTCTTCTGTTTCCAGTGCAATAAAGCTATTTCTAATAGCATGGGTGAGATACTTCGCCCTGTTACTGGCAATATCGCCTCTTGAATCTATTTCTTTTTTCAATGTATACACTAAAACTTCACGTGCAGCTTCTTGTGACTGTTCACTTAATTCTTCAAATTTCATTTTAGAATCCCTGTTATCTCATCAATAAAATTAAGAAAATCTTTCCGCCTCTTGCGAAGTTGATTGATTTCTTCTTGATAGTTTCTCCTCTCCAAACGGCAAACAATCAGCTGTTTGTCTTCTGGAAAATCTGCGCAATAACTAATAAAATCCACCCAATCACGTCCTGTACAATCAAGGTGGCCTATAAGCTGCCATTTGTAGGCTGGGTCAAAAGATTCACGTTGCAAAGTGGCATAATGCACGGGTGCGGTAACGGACTTAATTTCAATAATGCCGTCATCTCCAACTAATCCGTCTGGACTATCGCCATACTCACTGCAATCAAAATATCCACCGTTAGTGACATTAACAAAATTTGTTTCTTCGTATAACCTTCTGGCGATTGGCTCCTGTTCGTGTCCGCGTAACATGTGGTCATTAGTGAAACTAAATTCTGATTTTTTCCCTGTAATAATTTCCAGGGCAATTTGTAACGCATATCGCTTGGCGGGTTCGCCGAAAGTTTTTCCCTGGTTGGCCATAAAACAGCTAAACTGTGATGCTGTCACCTTTCCTAAACGAAGTGCATCCCACACTTCCGTATTTTGCTGCACATCATGCCATTGCATTAGCGCACTCCTGCTTGAGGCGTTCCTGGTCTTCCTGCGACATCTCAACATGTGCTAATACTTTTTCTAGCGATCCAGTATTAAGATAACTTTGTTTGGCTCTTTCCCATGACTCTACTTGGCTTGGTGTTAATATTTTTTTCTTGGTGATAGAGGGATAAATTCTTAATCCATCAACATATTCTTGGCGATTTTTTACCCGTTCAACGCAAATCATGACTTTTACATTTTGCCAATCTTCAAGAAACGGCGAGCCCGTTATTTGTCTAACCATTTTGCTATTGGTTGCATTGAGAATCATCGGCTTAACTGTATCACCGGGTCTAATTTCTTTCTCTTTAAAATAAGCCGTGTTAAAAACGTCTTTTGTTCTTCTGGTCTTATCCGCTTCAAATAAAACCTCAGAAATGGTTAATACTGTCGGCTCAACAATATCGGCGCTGCTCAAATAAGGTGAATCGAACGCCTTTCTATAATGAGTTTTTTCAGTCATTAAGCAGGCACCTCATAATAGGAATCTTGACACTTCTTCGCATAAAGAATTTTGGCGAGTTGTTGACCTAGGTCATAGAGTGCATTATTGAAACTAGGGGTAGTTTGGATTGCGAGAAGAGACTCATCATAATTATCTTCGTAAATAAAGATTTGCTTTGATAAGACGTGAGCAAGATACCCGTCACTTAACGATTCATAAATGCGTTCGCCTTCTTTATCGCAGGCCTCGCGTTGTTCCTGTGTGAAGTTTTTGATTATTCGTAAAATGTTGTTCTCGGTTGCCAGATCCATTACGTCTCCTTCTGCGAGGATAACGGTTCTTCACCGTATAAAGATAAGTTTTTGTTAGACAGCGATTGTTGATACTGTCTGTGGGGTGTCTGTCTAATTGATTTTTAAATGCAACAAGCAGGTTCACAACGTCATTTTCTTGTGTGTGATGTTCGCTCCATACACTATCAATGATTTCTTCGGTTGAGCGTTTTTTGAGTAAATTTAATCTTATTGTGCGTATTCTACACTGATCTCTATAGCGCATTTGCCGCCGTTCACGGCAACGTTGTCGAGCATTCATGGATAAATGGCTCCTCTATAAGAAGATTTATGCTAAGTACAAAAAATACTTACTACAAATCCACCTATTGGTTATTTGGGGTTTGTGTACACCTGTATCGGCATACTCCGGCTGGAAAGTCCCTACGATAGTAGGCTCAACTCCGCTTCGCATAAACTTCATGCTCAGCTATCAGCAAATTGCAGGCGCAACTTCCCTGCCATCCGTTTTACAGACTTTTTTTGCTGATACCGCATTGTTAAAGAGCAGTTCCGCAGCAAACGCTGGCTATGAGCTTTCGTTCAGACTTTTTGCTTGGTCATCACAACCCAAGCCATTTAAGCCAAGCATCACGTTCTTCTGCGGGACGGTTGTAATAAGCGTCTCGGACGATTCGGTTGAATTCAGGGATGTATATCCACCTTTCGCCAACTCTGGCGTTGGGTTTGTTTGGATCGCGCAGGTTAATGACGGGTAATTTTTGGTTTTCAACCATTTCATTGACTGCACTAGGGGTTTTACCGAGCAATTCAGCAAATTTTTTTATGTTCACTGCGTCTATCGGATATCTGATCTCGTAGTCGTCGTTACTCACTTCGCCTCCTAATTAATACATTCCAACTGCTTCATACCGCTTCTAACCGCTTAAAAACCCAAATTCTGGTATGCTTAACACTGGGTGCATTTGCCTCGATCTCATGAAGACCTATACGACTTCGAGGAATTTGCATGTCTTTAATGGTAAGTAAGTTCTGACCATATATGTATAATAGTCAGGAGGTAATGACCTTGTCAAGAGATTACGCAGATAAGTTGAAAGCTATTCGTAAAGCAGAGGGAATGACCCAAAAGCAATTTTCTATCATTACGGGGCTATCACTAGGGACAGTCAAAAATTATGAAACTAAGCAACATGATGCTAAAGCATTAACAGTAGAAAAAGTTTTAGAAGTAGAGCAATTTCAAAAATATACGGTTTGGCTTATGACAGATAAAACTGTTCCAGCTGCCGGCCAAATCGCGCCGGCTCTCACACATTGTGGAACCGATGGCGAGGAAGCACAAAAGCAGACAAGAAAAACGGGCGAGGATTCGGATGTCAGATCATCCCACTACGACCAGAAAACTGGATGAATATACAAAATGAGTTTGATAATTGGCTAGTTAATCAGGATTGTTTCTGGGAGTTCTTGCTTGCAGTGACAAAGTGCAGCTATAGGAGAAAGGCTTTAAAATAATTATAAAAAATATAATTTTATTTTTTCATAAAAAATTTACCTACTATTGAGGCAAGCTAGCTTGTTAATTTGCTAGCTTTGTACCTCATAGTGTATCTAACTCAGTATCTGAAAGGCCAGTATAGCGTTTAATATTTTCTCTCGCTACACCATCAGATAGAAGCTGTCTTGCCAGTTGGCGAGTAGCTTCTTTAACCCCATCCTGTCGGCCTAGCTGGTAGCCTTCCTGTTTGCCTAGTTGTATACCTCTAGCCTCACCTCTGGCTTCACCTTTAGCCTCAAGCTGTTCTGCAATCGTCATAAAATCCTCCCGGTAAGTCGGTGCCTTTTCTGCAAGGGTGCGTATGAATCCCTCGCCGTCAATCGTATTTCCTGCTTTAGCTATATAATATAATAAACTCTTGCATTGTTCTTTGGAATACTGCCATTTTTCTATTAGAGTAGCTAATTCTACAGCAAGTTCCAACATATCTCGCGTTCGGATGTGTTTTTGTACCAATTGCAAGAGTGCTACTCGGCGGTGCGTCAGGATTTCGCTGTCTGGTATTGTGGTAATATCAACCAGCGGAAAGGCTTGCCTATAGACTGATTCTGCCAGTTCAGGATCAGCAAAACAGTCCAGGAAGTGCGTGCTATAAGGATAAGGTGACGTAGCACCGTGATAGAACAATAGCGGGATCACTACCGGCAATGTGTTATTACCTTGCTCAATATGCCGCTGCATCGCCGCTACCGCATACCGCATCAGGCGAAACGCCATTAGCTTTTCAGGACGGCTCTGGTGCTCGACAAGACAATAAACGTAACCATCGTGGCCCGTCGTAGTCTTTATCGAGTAAAGCATATCTGAGCACTGAGTGCGCAAGTCGTCTTCGATAAAGCTGCCGGACTCCATCGTCAAGGTGCTGAAATCGCAACGCTCTCGAATATGGTGCGGCAAATGTACCTCCAAAAAGTCCCTTGCTACAACGATATCGCCAAGGAACTTTTTGAATAGCGAGTCATGTTGGGATAGTGCGGATTTAGACATATTTACGCTTATTTTGACACATAGTACTATATCTTACTGTTTCTGAGTATCTGGAGCAAGGAACATTGATATTATGGGTGCATAGTGTGTGAGATTCTTTCGACAAATACATGCATTTAGCACAGGAATATAAAATTATAAAAATAGCTTAAAAATTGATCATTAATTAGTAAGTTACTAAAATAAATAATAATTTATATTTAACTTACAGTTTTTTAAATCATATATTATGTTGCTTTGAACCTAAAAAAATAACTCGTTTTTTGATCGGTCAGAAACGCGTGCTTGATTTAGAATTTTTAATCTTTTTTTCAACTATTTTGCCGCTTAGCAAAATATCAGGATATTGTAACTTTAAACTGACAGTTATCTATTAGATTAACTGTCAGTTTAAGTTTAAACAATCACAAATTTAAGATTCATTCCGAAGCCATTGCACCTTACGATAATTCTTTTGCTTAATTCCCTTCTGTTTTATGCTACAAAAACTAGACTGTTCTGAACAAATAATGTCCGCATTATTTCCTATAATGAAAGGCTGATTTGTAGCTCCATGTCCAAAAAATGGATAATAAAAAACTGGGAAAGAGGCCTGTTTTGCAAAGTTAGTAATAACCTTTTTATACAACAATTTGTCTTTTTCTGCTGATTTTTCCGGATAAAACTGACCGAATATAATGGCATGTGGGGCAAAATTTTTCTTGAACAACAACTGATGAAGCGTCCTGTCAAGTTGTCTATAACTAACGCCAGTATCTTCAAATATCAGAATTTTGTTTTGGTAGTTGATTTCATACTTTGTCGAGAAAAGTGATTGAATCAACGTCAGGTTTCCGCCACTTATTATCCCAGAAATATTTTTCCTTGATCGATTGTTGATCAATTCAAGTCCGCTATATTCCACTCCTTTTTTTATAATCATAGGGATTTCAAGAATACTGTTGTTTCTACTTATTATGGAGTCTTCTCCTGAAACCTCTTTATTATATGAAGCAAGAACACCATGAATCGATGGCCATTTGAGTTCATTCTGTGCAAAATATTCAACGGCCGTAACATCACTAAAACCTATGGCTATTTTAGCTGGCATTCGTTTTATTTTTTCTTTACTAGCCATCAGAGCAGGATAAAGATTTAATGCACCTGCTCCCCCACGAATAAACCAAAGATAATGTACATCAGGATCAGATAATGCACTAACTAAAGTCTCTGCCCGCTTTTGATCAGTATTAACATAACCAAGCTCAGTTGGCTGCTGATTAAGATATTTCGTATTTACAATAAAACCTTCCTGACTGAATTTTTGAATTATCTTTTCAACAACATTTTCATCATACGCTGATGAACTCGATATCAAGTAAATTTTTTCACCATTTGTTTTTGGGAGATATTGATTAGCGGTACACCCGCTGATAATCAAAATTACTAAAAATAGATAAATGTATTTAAGCATGTTTTATCCTTAGGTGAGAATACAACAACATTCATAGGCTAGGGGGGAAATAAAAAACTTTTTACTGAGTCAAAAAAAAGATAAAAATCTGCTTTATATTTTTTGAGGAAAGCTATCCATCAATATACCTATCCTTCAAAAGTAAACAAAGGTGCGATTAATTCAAGCGACATTAATTTTACTTAACAGACGTTGTCTAGGGATAAAAATAAGACAATACCGCTATAAGGATAACATTTTGGAACAAGGTCACCGTTTCATTAAAAACGCTATAAATATGCTTAATAAAGAGAAAATCGGTATCAATGAATTAACTTTCTGTCCATTCGATGCCTTTTACTCTTTAGCTGCTTACACAATACTGACTACCTATCTAAAATCAAAATTGCAACATTAATAAGTATGTTGCTCAATAGTAAAATAAAGCTGCTTTAAATAAAAACAAGTTTGATACATCTAAAAAACACAAAGATAGCTTATTTTTTAATCTTAAATAGATTATTTTTAATGTAAAAATTGATTATTTTACCATCAATGTCTGGTTTTTTTGTAAGTCATAATTAATTTTGCTATTGAGCAACAGGTTTAATGTAGCAAAAGCAGATTTTGTCATCCCTATAGTATATCGTGACTATCAAAATTTACCATTGAAATAATGTATATAATCACAAAGCAAGTTTATGATAAACAATCATGATTTTATAAATTATTGCAATAGCAACTTGTATTCTTACTGATTTCTCATAGTGCCAGATTAGTGACGTCACTGGAGTGCCATAATAGTGTCATTAGAGTGTCACAACTTGCCACTTTTACCATTTGTGAATGCAGATTAGGCCTTTATTTACAATGACTTAGAAATACACCTACTATCTTCTAAGCCGTAGGTCATAGGTTCGAATCCTATAGGGCGCACCATTTAAATCAATGAGTTATGTGGATTTTCCTCTAAAAGCTTAAAATAACAGGTGCTTTAACGGGTGTTATTAATTTTTTGAGCTTCTACCCATACTTCATAATCTTTTTCAGGCCAGCCTAGGAAAGTACCGCTTCTACTTTTATGTGGAGCTGGGAAATCTTTCTTTTTTGCCCACATCCGCCACAAGGTGGGATGGCTTTTGCCTGTCAACTGGCACATTTCTTTAAGTCCGATATAACGGGTTGCCATCTTTATAAACCTCTCTTTAATATTAAGCTATTTCACTATTCGTCATGACTGCGAGCAGTCGGGGAATGGTGAATCGTAGGAATGGGGTTTGGGTGACGTAATGAAAGAGGGTCAGTATGTCGCCACTAATATGTTTACGTTGAACTGAATAATGTGAAAAATAAGATAAATACATCGAAGTAAATCATTTGATAGCTAAAGGTAAAATATTTGATACAATTTGAAAACATACAAAAATAAATTATTTGATGCTAAATTGTTCTAGAATCCGAAGAGCAAAGTGTTAAAAAACGCTCACTCTCTGTCCAGTACTGAGTTTTCCACACATCGGCGATCACTGGACGGTAATTATTCCCTTGTACAGTAGACTAATAAGTACGCACTTGTTTTTTCTTGCTACGCCACCTATCAATAGAGGTTTTCCATGACTAGTCATTCGAGCTATATACCGCCAAAAATATGGCAACAAACTATCTCTGGCGGTGCGTTCGCCAATATCAATCGTCCTGTTTCCGGCTCAACTCACGAAAAAGAGCTGCCGCTCGGCAAGCATCCGATACAACTCTATTCTCAGGGCACCCCAAACGGTATTAAGGTTACAATAATGCTGGAAGAGTTGCTGGCGCTTGGGTATACCGGAGCCGAGTACGATGCTTGGCTGATTCGTATTGCCGAAGGGGATCAATTCTCTAGCGGTTTTGTTGAGGTCAACCCTAATTCCAAGATACCTGCACTGCTTGATCACAGCGGTAAAACGCCGTTGCGGGTTTTTGAATCAGGTTCGATTCTGCTCTATCTGGCAGAAAAATTTGGTGCGCTGCTCCCACGTGATGTAGCGACACGCACCGAAGCCTTAAACTGGCTGTTCTGGCAAATGGGCTCTGCCCCGTTCGTCGGCGGCGGTTTCGGTCACTTCTACGTCTACGCACCGGAAAAATTTGAGTATCCGATAAATCGCTATACAATGGAAACCAAGCGTCAGCTAGATGTATTGAATCGCCGTTTGGCTGAAAACCGTTATTTAGCAGGGGAAGAATATAGCATTGCCGATATCGCCACCTGGCCTTGGTATGGCTGCTTGGTGCAAGGTACTTTGTACGATGCAGGCGAGTTTCTATCAGTGAAGGATTATCCCAACGTCAAACGCTGGGCTGATGAGATTGCTGCACGCTCGGCGGTTATCCGTGGTCGCAAGGTCAATCGAACGGGTAATGACGGTGTCGCGGAACGCCATCAGGCATCAGACTTGGATTAATAACATTCTCAATTTCCATCAAATGTACTTTTGCCTTTTCGAGCATTCTGCTTAACTGGACAATATTTGTAGATGCTGGCTAATGAAATTTCATACAATAATGCCAGCTCTTTTCTACTATGACCAGAATCGAGTAATTTTTTAGCCTGCTCTTGCTGTGCAGAAGATAATGAGTAGGGTCTACCGCCGATACGTCCCCTGCTTCTTGCCGCTGCTAAACCGGCCTTAGTACGCTCAACAATCAGTTCTCGCTCCATCTGTGCTAACGCACTCATCACATGAAAGAAAAAACGGCCTGCGGACGTAGAAGTATCAATGGCATCCGTCAAGCTATGAAAATGAATCCCTTTATCTTCAAGTTCAGAGATTAAAGCAATCAAATGCTTGATGCTGCGACCCAGTCTATCGAGTTTCCAAACAACTAACGTATCGCCCGTTTTTAAGCAGTTTAACGCGCGTTTTAATCCAGGTCTCTGGTCTGTTTTTCCGCTGATTTTATCCTCAAAAATCTGGTCACAATTTGTACAAATGAGTAATTTTCGCTGTAAATCGGTGTTTTGGTCATTTTTTGACACCCTCATATAGCCTATCTTTGCCATTTTAGCCCCTTACCATCCCGCTGAAAGCCCTATGCTAGCTGATTTTGATTAAAGTTTAACCAAAATTTATATTATATAAAACCTTGGTTTAACAGAAACGGTCGATTGTGCAAAAAATGCGCTTGATAAACGAACTGGCGGAACGGTCAATGGCGACATTATTTCACAGGGTGGTCAACTCTTACTAAAGGGGGACAACCGCAAGCATCTGGGGTTTCATAATCAGGACGGTAGCGTTCGCATGTGGCTCTACAAAGACAAGGGAGGTGATGGCGTTCGGTTAAACAACGGCAATGACGGTGGCGGAGATTGGGTATTCAATAAAAACGGGCATCTTTACTCTCCCCAGGCACTCCATGCCGCAGGAGCGACCTATCAAGAGGATGGGAATATCCACGGTTCGGCTTGGGGCGGGCATTTAAGCAACTGGTTAAATCAGAACTGTGTGCTTAATGTTCAACTGGGCGTGCGACAGGTGAATCCTGGCTTCAGAGGGCGATGGGATACGCCCAGTGGTTGTGTTATTACGTCTGCATCAGGCGATAGCGATAACTGGATTGATGCACAATATGCGCCCGTTCAAATATGGAAGGCCGGCCATTGGGCCACGATTGCGGGGTGATGAGATGAAATTAATCAATGTAAGACGATATATTCCCGATGAGCTTTTTTTGGGCGACGGGATTCAATATTTTATTGATGAAACAGGAAAAGACTGGTTTAACTCACTGTCTCTGTTCACTAAAAAGTATGCGCTGGTTGTGGAGCCTGATAGCGGTATTGTCCGTGGTATCACTGAGGATGTATCTCGTCTGTATCCGGCAGGTTTTAACGTAGTAGAGGTCGATACGTTGCCTGAGTGTAATGGTCAACAAATTCTGTAGAAGATCTAAGCGGCATTTTTTAGTTCATGATATTTTTGATGTGGCGTTAAATA
>UCOL01004941.1:0-13041 GCA_900474335.1 Ormyrus nitidulus
ATTTTTATTAAATGCTATGAACTAAATTGATCTTGTTTATCAAATATAAATATGTACATGATTTTCAGCTGATTTTCAGCTGATTTGCAGCTGATAATCAGGTGATGTTTTGGCATGATTTTCAGGTGATTATCAGCTGAAAATCAGCTGATTATCAGCTGGACTTTTTCAGTAGGGCAGCTATTTGGTAAGAACGAATGCATTTTTTATTTCGCTCAGTGAAAGATATTTGCGTCGTTCAGGGCGACTACTTGCGGTTGGCTGCAAAAACTTTTGTTGAGCTAATAAATTTAATTCACATAGTTATGAAAATTTTGGATGATCACCATAATAAGATTAATTTAAGCAAATGTTCCTTCTGAAATATGCTACTGTGGTCATGTAATTAATGCTAAAGAAAGGAAGAAACAAAATAAAATGAACTGAGATAGAGAGAGAGAGAGAGAGAGAGAGAGAGTGCAAGAAAAAGACTTATACAGACAAAAAACGCCAAAAGGGAAGAAAGAGACAGTCCAGAAGAGAAAGACGTTAAGGAAAGAGCAAAGAAATATAAGGAGAGAGAAGTCAGAGCGTATAAGACAAAAGAAAGGGAAAAGAACAAGCAGAAAGAGAGTTTATGGCAAGGTTCGTATTCAACAGGACAATAGTAAGATCACCAGAACCACCAAGGATAGAGAGGGACAAGACAATAGAAGAGAAAGGAAAAAAAGGAGAACGAAATGGAACTTCAAGAAGTAGGCGAATGGTTGAAAAAGATAAGTGAAGATGTAGCAAAAGGAAGGGAAGAACAGAAAGAGACAAAAATGGCAGTAGTAGGTAATAATGATGGAAATGTGAAGACAATTTCAATATATATAAATTCTTAACTTCCTTTATTGTACAAAATTTATTATACTAATTATACAACATTTGTAATTCTTGAGGAAAGTCAAAAGGTAAGTGGAGCACTCCGCGCCGCGCTCCCGCTTTTATAGACTTGCCAGCCACTGAGCCGCCAAAGCGGCGGACCGCTGCCCAACCTGGAAAGATACGTCGGACCGCCGTCCAATCTGACAAGATTAATTTAAATCTTCAAAGCCGCATTTTTATAAACATTAGTATTTTTCCTTTTTATTTTTAATTTTAAACATTTTTATTTTTAAGTAAAGAAAAGGGGAAGGCAATGTTTGGCGGGCATTTTCCCAAATTTTATGCAAGCAGAAAACATAAAATGCTCGCTGCTTACCTCGCGGCCAAACTGATGCGGGGGTCACCCATAGGTTTCCCCGCGCACCCATGGACCCATATTACCTCGAGATCGCCATCTCGCAGAGGGTCAGACAGCCTCGAGGAACACGAAGTTGCCTCGAGCTGGGCCCAAACAGCCGTGATCGTCATGCGAGTCACGCTCGGACGAGTCGCCCACGAGCCTTTCAGTTTCCTTGTTATTTCAAATTTTTATACTCGCCTTTCCCTTTATCCTTTTACAATTAAGTAAATTTGTTTAAATAATCGAATTGTCTTAAATATAATATCGCGCTTAATATTAGAAATTTTACAATGTACGTATTTAAAAGGAATTTCTTCCGCGAAAACAAATCTGTACGCGGGCCTTGTTTACATTCCTCGTAGGGTGCTAGTTATAAATAAGCTAGTACAAAGGCATTTAAAGAATTTGTCATTTGTTTTCCTCGGAAAATTCCTTTTGCCGACAAATTCTTACGTCGCTTATCGCGCTTGAATAAGAAAATTTTTCCATCTAGCTTGGAAATCAATAATTCGGTTTCTTTAAACTTAATAAATATAAACTTAAATCCCTTATCAATTTATTTAAATATAAATTATTTGTATTCTTTTGTTTTTGCAATTTTAACATAAAATAAATCTTAAATTAAATTATTCTTTAGATTGATTTTTAACAGTAGGGGTAGCAGAAAAGTTGGGAGAAATGGAGAAGAGGACGGAAAAGATAGAGAGCAGATTAGAAGAGCTGGAAATGAGAAGCATGGAGAATAAAGGAATAATGATGGACAGAATAAAGAAAACGGAAAAAGAAAATGAGATGACAAAAAAAGAGATAGAGAGGAACAGAACAGAGTGTTCCGTCGGAAAGCGAGGCGTTCGCAGCGCCATGTGACAACCGCGTTTAGACGCGATGGCGCGCGGAGTACCTCCTTTTCCGACCAACAAAAATAGCGCGGAGAGAGGGGGGTCGCGTTTGACAAGAGCAGAATTTTCGAATCGACAGTTCTAATCAGGCAGTCACCGACTGCCGGTCAAGTAGGCGAGTTCGTGTGTTTCAATTCGTTCGAAAGAGTATATCGGTCTTCTGCCGTAATAATAATAATTAATTAATTCGGTTTTAATTTCCATTCTTAAATACCCTGCCAACTGAGTGAGTGCGGATTTCGGGGCATCGCCGAAGTAAGGTGCCACGCACCTTACCAGTGATTCGCCGTGCGGATCCGTGTTACCGTGCCACCAATTTATAACGCGGTCTCGAGACCCGGAGGGACATCTTCCCTGCCCTCAAATTCACGCAGCGTGTTACATCATCTTCTTTGAGAGGGGTTTTATGCCGCAAGGCTGTCTCCCTCACGAGTCAATAAACTTCATATTCGGCTCAAATCGGCGTGTTTTATTAACCCTAATCAGTTCCTAAATCCCCGTTCTCTTAAAGAAATAAAAACTAAAATTCCGGGAAGATTGCGTAGTGCGGAATTCTCGGTACACGATTCACAGAGATAGAAGCAATTAAAAGGAGATTTGAAGAAAAGGAAGAGTCATAGGAGCCAGAAAACAGCTAGATGGCGGAGAGAAAGAAACAGAGGGAGGAAAAGGAGATATGGAACAGAAAAAACATGGAATGAATAGCAGAAAAGAAAGAAAGGGAAAAGAGAGAGAAAAATATAATTGTAACAGGATTGAAAGAGAACAGGAGATCCAGGAGAGAGGAGATATAGGAGTAGCTAAAAGAACAAATAGACGCAGAGGTAAAAATAGTAAAAATATGGAGAGTAAAAGCGAAAACGGGAAAGTTTATGATTCGAGCGCAATGTGACAAAGTGGAAATGAAAGAGATCATAATGAGGAAAAAAAGGACCTGCAGGATTACTACATAGAAGACGACCTAACATGGGAACAAAGAAAGATCAGGGAAAAGACCAGAGAAAAGGCAAGAGAAGAGAGGAAGGTAGAAAGAGAGGCGATCTTAATTGGATATAGCAAGGTAAGAACGAAAGAGGGAACGTGGAAATCGAACGAGAGGAAAGAGAGGTGGTTTCTTAACAGAGAGGCAAAACTTCAAGAAACAAGGGGGGACTCTGGAGGGAAACATTGGAAAGATGGAGAGAATAAAGGTATGGGAAGAGAAAGTGAAAGAGGAAGGGAAAACAATATTAGTTTGGAACGTAGCAGGAACGAAGAGCCTAAGTAGAGATGACTGGGATTACATAAGAAAATACGACATAATTGAACTGGTGGAAACATGGGAAGAAGAAGGGAAAGGACAAAGCGGGAGAGAACTGAGTGAATATGAAATGACATAAACCAGCAGTAAGGGAAAAGAAAAAAGGAAGAGCAAAGGGAGGAACACTGATGGCAATAAGGAAAAACATAGGAGGGAAGATGCAGTGGGAGAGAGGAGACAAATGAGGCAATTGCAGCACAATAGGAGACAGGTGTGAGTGGAGGAAAATATAGAGAAAGATAGTTATAATAGGAGACTTCAACGCGAGAACACCAAAGGAGGGAGGACTGTGGAATAGCAGGGGAGAGAGGGAAGCAAGAAATAGCAGAGATGACATAAGGAACGAAGAAGGGAAGGAAATGATAAGATGGTTAGAGGAAAACGGAATGGGGATAGAAAATGGGGCAACAAAAGGGGACATAGAAGGAGAGTGGACGCAAGTGGGCGAAAGGGGATGCACAACGATAGACTACATGGTCAGGAACGAAACAAGAAGAGAGAGAATTAGAAGAATAGAAATGAGAAACAAAATAAAATCAGAGCACCTACCGATAGAGATAGAAACAAAATTGGAGAAATCAGATAAGGAAAGAGGGAAAAGGAAAAAGGAAATAAGGGAAATAGTGAGATGGGAGGAATAGAATAGAATAAAATAGAATATTTATTGTAGACTAAGGACACAAGGTCCTAAATAGTCCTGCAAGTGTACATAAAAATACAAAGAAGTCGGGTACAACCCGTGTGCACGACGTATTAATTAAAGTAAAATTAAAAAATAGCAGTCTTAGTAAGAAATAAAAATAGAGCATAAAAACATAGATAAAAATAAAGATAAAAATAAAAATAAAGAAAATAAAAAATGGATATCACAGCCAACAAAAATTGCACAAAGTATATCACAGCCAATATTATAGAAACGCAAAATTGAGCAGAGCTCAGGCGCACGCTACTGGGAAAACGCTGACTTGCGCAAGTGAGTTCGGAGCACTGCCTTAAAGCCGGACCTGCCAAAATCTGGGCGAACGCTGTGGGGCAGCTCGTTGCAAAGACGAGGAGTTCCGACACGAAACGAACTCGTATAGCACGACGTATATAGTACGCGTTTGCGCAACGCAGAGGTCGAGGTTAGAGCGTCGCTTCGAGCCCGGCTTATCTTTCGGTTGAAAGGACAAGAAGCAGGCTAAGTGGACCGGTTGAGCACTGACAATGATATTTGCCAAAGAGCAGAGACGCAGATAGTTACGCCTGGCCGTGAACGGGAAAATGTCTAGCGATGCTAGTATCGGTGTCATGTGCGCAAACCTGGATGTGCCGGTCGCGAAGCGTATGGCGGCGTTCAAGCAACGCTGTAGCCTGGTGGTGAGCTCGAGGTGCGGGAAAACGAACGACTTGACGCACGCGGAATCAGGTCGCTGCATTTGCGAAGCCGGGCGAGGGCGGCAAAGCACTTGCGCACCGTTTGAGAGCACTGCGGCATCCATGATAAAATGGAATCAAGCATGAAACCAAGGATTTTAATTGAATCGCAATAAGATATTAAGTTGCCATTGATCGTAGGCTGAGACAAATCAAGAGTGCGTAGGCGGCAGATGAAGCCCCGGGAGCCGAGTCAGATAGCCTGGGTCTTGTCGGCGTTGATGGCAAGGCCATTGGCGTCTGCCCAAAAGGCAAGTTGAGCGAGATCCTGGTTCACAAGGTCGATGTTGTCCTGAAGGTTTTTGAAGGAACTGCGTCTATAGATGGTGAGATGATCAGCATAGAGGTGGTGTTTGCAGTGAACCAGGACCGAGGGCGCGTCTTTGATGAACAACGAAAATAAACACGGCCCATTAAGACTTCCTTGTGGAACCCTTGAGTGCCTGAAAGCTGGCTTGGAGAAAACGCCGGAATCTGAAACGACTATTTGCGTACGCTCGGACAGGAAGGTGCGGATCCATGAGCAGGCTGCATCCGAGAAACCTAGGGTCACTAGCTGGGTACAAAGATGCACAATGTTGCCATGTCGAAGGCGTGAGAAAAGTCGGTAACGACTAGTTGGGTGACCTCCCCGAGGTCTACTCCCTCGCGAATATCATCGAGTGCCCTTTACGGAAGCCTGGCTGTCTTGCGTCGAGAATATTCCGGTCTGCGATGAAGTCGAGGATCTGTTGATAGGCTACAGCTTCAAAGATCTTGGCCGAGGTGCACAAGATGCTGATAGGTCGTAAGTGGCTGATGTCAAGAGGTGGAGAACGCTTAGGAAGCGGCCGAACTACAGCGCCTTTCCCAGCGTGTGGAAACACGCCAGATTGCAAAGAGCAGTCCAGAATGTCAACGAGTGGTGCTAAAATCGTTGGCATGCAGCACAGTAGAAGCGACATCGGGATATCGTCGGGGCCGTGCGCTTTAGAGCGCATGCGCCTCATAGACATGATGACGTCTGCGATCGTCACGTGATTGAAGAAAAATCGATCTTCAGGTGCAATGCGATGCAATAGAATAGGCACAAGTAGGCTGGGCCGTAGGCAGACTTCCGACGAAAAACTCGTTGAGGGTGTCGACATCCGCCGGAAGGGGGAAGTTGTCCTTGCCTTTGGATGATATTCCCAGATCATTGATTACTTTCCACAGGTCCGAAGAGCAATGAGCATTGGAGAATTTGGTCATAAAAAACTTGGAAACAACGTTGCGCGAGGCCTGTTTGACTCGATTCCGCAGCTGTTTGAAGGAGGTATGATCCGAGGGCCGCCTGAAACGACGAAATATACTCCACGCTCGGTTTCGCTCCCTGATGAGTGTCCGTATTTCGGGATTGAGCCACGGGGAGCGCTTTGGCTTGATGGTGACCGATCTATAGGGTGCGTGTTTATCAAAGAGCGTCGTGAGGGTGGTCGTAAAAAAGCGCACCTTGGCATCCACGTCATCCAGTTCAATAAGAGATTGCCACGCGATGTTGTTCAAGTCCTCCCTGAAGTTATCCTCGTTGAATTCCCGAAAAGAGCGCCAGCAAACCTTACGTGCGGGGCATCTCGGGACATAAATGTCGAACGTTGCAAACAACAGATCATGCTCTGATATGAAAGGACAATATTCTTGCGAGAAGGAAAGAATCATGCCTGGAATGTTCGTGCAAATGTAGTCAATCGTTGACTGAGAGTTAGCTCTTCGATAAGTAGGCTGGAAATAAAAGGGTTCCAAATTGCAGGCCGCGAGAAATAATTGTAAAATGCTGCGGGGTGTACATGGAATGCACCAATTGATGTTGAGATCACCAGCTAGAATGATGTGATCGTATGCAGCGTTACAATTGAAAATCGCCTCCTCAACATCGCACCAGAATCCGCACTTAGGTGGGCTGTATACCACGCAGAAAAGGAATTTCACACCTCCGCAAGAGAGCAAGGTTAAAAGAAATTCTGGTCTCTTGGTGTAGGGCCTAGTCTGCTGCGATTTATTCAGTACAGAGTACTGGATGGAGTGATGGATAAATAGTGCAACACCGCCTCTCCCTTTACCGATTCGATCATTGCGAATAAGATCATAACCTGATATCGCAAACAGGTTGGAGGAACTCTTTGGCTTAAGCCAAGACTCACTAATCGTAAGAACGTGGAGCTGTTTGCGTAGCAGAATACTACGGAAGCTTATAGCGGCCACTAGCGAACGCGGCGCTAGTGACGCACATCTAACATGTTCTATGTACCACAAGAAACGTGTGACCTTGCAAAAATTGTATTTTTCAATTTTATGAAGGACTCGGATGTACGTAGATGCTAATAAGAGTAAGAAGGTAAGTTTTAAATTAATATTTTTTATTTTCTATCAATATTTTTAGAAAAACTATCAATTTTTCAGTGGTTAAAATATAACCTATAAATGGTATTTTGTTAGGGTTAACGGAAGAAAAAAAATATGTTTGAAATTGAGATTGAAAATGAGGCAGGCCTCAAAAAAAATTTTCAATTAACCGAATCGTATATTACACTGCAAAATCTACAAGTTTATTTCCCCTCAGCCAGTGGTTTAACATATTTGAAGGATGGAAAAATTTATGCTGTCACCACCAACAATCTGGAGAACATCTTTCAAATAAATCCTGATGTACACGTCTACAAAGTATTTTACAGTAAAAGTATGTGCAATATAATTATTATATAAAATTAATAGAATTTTTTATTTCAATTTTTTACATATTTGTTGCAGAAGTTGATATAGAATCCATAGTGAAAGAGTATATGAAGTGTAACGTTAGAGTAGGCGGGCACCAAGGTGGCGTTGGTGTCGCGTACTGTAACGCTCTATCGGTAGCGTGGATTACCGCGAGTTGCGCCCCACAGCGTAAGCCACTCGGACTGCTAATTATTTCCCGTGGATGATATAGGATAGAAATAATAATGCAGTAATTAAAGGTAACTTAGAAATTCATTTATTGACAATATTAACATCAGTTATCTCCTCAGTGGTAGGTTTGCCGCGGTCGGTAAGGCTGGAATAATAATTAACCGCAATCAGTTAACTGTACAGGTTAAAGCTACACTTAAAGTTAGGGTTAGTGATGATGCGTTGAAGCTAGGGTTAGGATAAGTGTGTATCGCGTTGAGTGTGTGAGTACTTAGAACTAACGCTTAAAAATATATATGTACAGTAAAAGGGGGAAGCCTATATTCGACGGAAGTGCGCCGGAGATAGGGTTCCACGTTCTATACTAACCACCACGCGTTATCTACAATGTCGGTAGGGTAGGACCCTGTAAAGACGGTAATCTCACGGTGGAAGTTTTCGTGAAGTGGAGGTAAGCGGAAGGCTAAAGCTGTGCTATAACGGAAAAGCCAGTAGGGTAGAACCCTGTAGTGTCGGTAACCTCCTGATGGAGGGTCTTCGGGAAGCGGATGCTAGCGGAAGGCTATGCCTATACGGTGGTGGTGGTTAGTAGCGAATGTTTTACAATGCAAACGCGCAAATTATCTTTAGTGTAAAGGTGGAGGGAGTTAAGCCTCCACCTGTATGTGGCAAGCTGGAGGTCGCAACCCTGCCAGCAGCACTATGGTGCCTACGTGAACCCGGACCTGGAAGTCCTAGAATGGCTCTTATCTTAGCCGGTTCACCGGAGCATGCTAGGGCTGGAGTTTTCGCCGCTTATATGCCCAAACAAAGTTAGTTTGGGTTTGGGGTGGCTAGATTGAACGGTTGGCCACCTGGCGGATTTCCAGTGAAGCTGGTAGCCGCCTAGCGGCTGCTTAGTGAACTATTGTGACGCGGCGCGAGATTTGAATTCGAGGTGCGCTCGCGTTACAACTTCCAAACATACTGGGCAGTATGGACAATCTTCTAATTTAAATCGGTGCAGGTACGCCCGGAAGTATCTGTGCCCGGTCAAAAACTGTGTTATATAGCAATTAGCCTCACCGTGTATTCTTCCAATCCAATCTTGTATTCTCGGAATAAGGCGATGTGCCCATCGCCCCTTGTTGCTGGCATCCCATCTTCTTTGCCACGCATCCATTGTCTGTTCCCTTGCTGAGTCCCAGATTTCCTTTGGGGTGCTATCGTAAGCAGAAGCGACCCTCAATGCACTTCTATGCACTGTCGATAGCTTATTTATTTATTTATTATTACCAGAGTTACATATATAACCTTTGACGAACAATACAGAGTATAATTATACACATAATAACACGCTATACCGTCACAAATCCTGCAGAGGAAGAATAATTTCCTGTTCGCAGGTCCGGATTTACAACAATACTGGTTTAGTTTTACTTAACAGTAATAACCTCCAGTAATAACGTACACACATCCATTCCTGCAAATAATAGGCCATGTCGGACTTCCAATACATAGCCCATACTCACTTTCACACTCACTCAAAATGTCTCACTCATACCAGGTTAGGCAAAATAAAGGCCGTGTAACCTTTCACCCAACTCTTTTAATATACATAATTTGTGTCTAACTAATTAACAGTGATATAATTTTTATATAAATATAACAATTTTATTATTATCTATTCTATATACTAAGACTATTCAAATAGATTCTATTATTTGTATTTATAACAGTAATAGATAATTTACTTAAGATTACGTTGCACTAAAGATTCAATTCTGTTATTCAGTAATCTATAATTTAAATTTTTTGAAATTTTATATTTTTATTCTGGATAATTTGGCTCACTCATTTTTGCTCAGCCAGTCTTAATTTTTTACTATTTGTTTTACTCTTTAGATCTAAAGTTTTATACTCATTTGACAACTTATTAAATAGGTTAATAGCTTTAATACAGCTGCTCTTAGTGCTTATTTATTAATTCTTATTTCAATGTCGTTTGGTACGATCACAGTAATTTCTGAAAGTTATATACACTGTTTTCTGTGTATTCAAGGTTAATTTTTTAAGTCTAAGCCATATTGATACATATTCGAGGACTTATATATTCATTAAGTTTTCAATTGAGACTTTCAATAAGTAGTTTTTCAAAATTAGCATTTAAGCTTCTTATATTAATATGTAAAATCAGATCATTGTTGCTATTTCTTTCCTTATTAAAAGTATCAAGATCCCTATATAAATGTTCTTCTCGAATTAAGTTGTTGTAAGATTCGTAGAAAAAGTTATTATGATCCATCTTCGTGTTGATGTTTGCTGTGTTCCTGTCGTGCAGGCGAAAGTGCTGCACTAAATTTAACTGCTAAATTCTTTAGTCTTTACCTTTCTTTGATAAAGTAGTTTATTAGTTTGATAGTTATGTATAATCTTCATTGCACTTGTTTCGTTCCATGTCGGTAAGTTAAGGTAGGTAATGAAATAATGAATACATTTCTATTTTCCAAATTTGATTTTTAACATGCTCTCCCCCTGTACAAAATGATGACAATTTTGTACATCCGCACTTAATAATTTAATTAGTTTCTGCACAGGCCGCACAAAAACGCCGCTATTCTTAACTTTAACGACTCGCACAATGTTGTCCTTACCCGGAAAAACTACAACCACTTTTTCTCTACGCCAAGTGTTTCGCGGCGATTGATAATCAATAATCAAAAGAAAATCATTTACGTTTAATTCCGTCTCCCTGTAAACCCCTTCGTTCGGGTAATCATGGTAAATACTCGCGCAACCATCTCTTTCAGAATCCGTCGGCGAAGGCGTGCGCAACGCGCCATTGCTTTCGCGGAGAAATTTTTTTTAAGTCGTACGGGCCTAGCCGTATCTCGCCGGGGGAACAACCAATTAAAAAATGATTTGGCATTATAGCCTCTGCGTCGCGAGGATCTACAGATACGTGCGTCAAAGGACGCGAATTTATCGAATGCTTTATTTCCACTAACATTATAAGTAAAACCTCCTCTGCGGGAGCTTGATGTGAGACGCTGCCACGCACCTCCCATATACGGAGCATCGGGCGGATTGAACGTCCATTTTATGCCATTTTGCAAGACATATTCTTTTACTTTATTTTTGTCTAATCTGACGATACTTTCGCGTAATTCGCTGTAAATATTTTGCGGGCAACCTCGACGCACCGCGACACGCTGGATTGCCATGATTGCGGAACTGGCGCTCAAAGAGTGCGCCAGCTCTAAGTGAACTGCTCTTGTCGTAAGGCACGTAAAGAGCACGCCCCATCTTTTCTCGCGTCTACGCTCGATTTTCACGCTCATAGGTCCAAAGTAATCGAGCCCGCAATGGCTGAATGACCGCTGTCGATAGGCAAGGCGCGCCTTGGGCAGTGGCGCCATTAAAGAGTTGTTCGGCTTTCCACGGCGTACCTTGAAAATCAAACAGTTATGCGTGACTGTTTCGTTGTTCGCGTGACCGAAGCGTTGATGATATTCATTTATCAGTAAACGCGCCGCGGGATGTTTTCTGTCAAGTATAATCAGATTATTATTAAATTTTAATCAATTGACGTCACTCGTCCGGTAGCCCTGATAATTCCGATTTCGTCAAGATGAGGAAAAACTTTGGATATCTTGCTGCTGTCTTTTACGCGGTTACCTTTCATTAAAGAGCTAAACTCTTCCGCGAAAGAGTGGAATTGCATTTTTCGAATCCAGAAATTTTCTAAAGTTTCCCTGTCGATTTTGAACGGATCGCATTGTCCCCTTCTTCGCCACAGATTAAAGAAATTTAAAATCCGACGTGCCGTTTCTAGAATGCCGCGCCAAACGAGTAGCCTACCAGTCAATGGCAGTTTCTCTGTGGAGAAATGACATGAAAGATTTGCTCTTTTCACATTTCCAGATTATGAATGCTCTTTGTATCTGTGTGCGATAAAACTTCGGACTATGGAGGAGATCGCGATACGGTCGATCGCAACGCGTGTAATTTCGAGCATTACAATTCAACATCGAGTGCCCTTCTTTTAGATATTTAAAACATGGTTGCAATTTTCGCACGAGATACCACCTCCTCCGTAAATTATGATCGAAGAACACACGGCATTCGGAAAGCGCATGACCTTTCCCGTTATAAATTCTACAAGACTTCGATCGCGACTTCACCGTTTTTCTATATTCCGCGCAGCCTCGCGTTATCGCGCACTTTTGCTCGAGAGCTACCCGGAACCTGGCCGGCTCGCAAGTTTGCCAGAATGCTGCCGGTTCGTCGGCCATTCGACGCCTGACCGTGCTCTGTACAGTTCGATGAAGATTGAGCACAGGTCGCGGACATTCAATCTACGATTCCCCTCTCTGCCGCGATCCTGCTTTGTTTGCTGAGGAAAACCGATAACTGTTTTGTTCAAGTTTTGTTTTTTGCACATCGCTCGCTTCTAATGTATTATTGAAATTATATTTCAGCGCTGTTGGTAATTTCATTGCTACGTCATCGAGTAAATCGGGATTTGTTAAGTATCCGTTTAATTCCGGGAATTTTAATTGTTGGATTGCGTTTTCCAGCAGCGTCGCAAAAATCGTTAGCGTCATTTCACCGACTTTTGAATCAGGCAAATTTTTTATCTTGTTAATTAAATTTCGCGCCATCAACGGGCTACTCCCGAAATAAATTTCCAAAGTTTTCAAGACCGCATCTCCATCGTTATTTAAGTTTAACATTTAGCTCACGCACTCCCGCGCCTCGCCCTGCAGAGTGTCGAACAGAAGGTTCATTTTCTCGGCGTTTTGCAGCTTCCGAATGTGTACGCTTGTTTGAAGCGCATCCAATCTGACGGGTTCCTCGCAAAATGAGGTACGGTCTTCACCAACGGAGCATGCAAACCCCGTCGCGCGCTTTGTTTATTCGACAAAGAGTCGCAAATTGACAGCAGAGTACTGCTTAGCGCGTCCGCAAGACGGGTGACAGGGTCAGTCGCAATACACGAATTTTCGGAATTATTAAACGCGCTGAATAAATTTCTATTATTTTCTAGGTTCGTGATATTGTAGTTCAGTGGTAGATCGCTTACAATTTCCGGCTTTCTTCACGTTTCTCCTGCATCTTTCGGTGTCGGGAAGACTACATCATTGTCCGGCGGACTCGGTGCTCCACGTTTCTCTCTCTCTCTCCCTCCCCCTCTCCCTCTCCCTCCCTCCCTATCTCCCTACCTCCCTACCTACCACTCTCTCTCTCTCTCTCTCTTTCTCTCTCTCTCTCTCTCTCTCTCTCTCTCTCTC